>RJWJ010005203.1:0-69695 GCA_004363605.1 Indri indri | reverse complement strand
AGTTTTCTTTTTATTTTTTCCATTATCTATTTAACCACTTTTTACCTAGTTAACAATTCTTTATGTAAAATTCTTTGTGTTCAAATAATTCATATGGTTTCTGTCTCCTGACTGGACCCTGAATGATACAGATAATGGCTAAAATTTTGACTTAAGCAAATGTGTGAGTGTTTGAATGATTTTCTAAGGGAAGACTGAAGGGGAAACTGCTCAGAAGGAGTGGGGCAAAGGAGAAAGGCAGGGAGGAGGGAAGAAAATCAAAAGTTCTTAGGACATCGAGCAGAGTGATGGGAAAAATAGTAATGCCCGGTTGCATAATAGAAGGGAAGAGAGCAATTCTTTTGGGGGGGGATTTAGTTTTGGTCCCGCTAATTTAGATACACATTTCCAATAACCAGGAATATAAATTGGAAGGTCAGAAGTAAGATAATTAGATATGGGAATAATGTTTTACAGCTTGGCAGCAGATCCACAGAGACTATGCAAGTCAAGGTAATACATAAGCAATAGTAATAATTCTAAGGTTGCAAAAATGGGGCAAGAGTAATAAATCAGGTACCTTCAGGGGACACCAGGTAACAACTGTATCAAGTAATCTGGTTAAGATGGTGGGGTCCTTAGTAGAAAGGAAAATATATACATCCTGTCTAAGGCATTTAAATCAAATTTAAAAAAAAAAGAGTGTCCAAAATAATTTTGAAGGCAGAGAATTCAGTCCTCAGGCCCCAAGCTCACTATCCCTGGAGAAATGTAAGAAAAGGTAACAACTGAGATCAGAACCCTAGAGAACACTAACGTTTAAGGAGAAGACAAAGGAAGAAGAGCAAAAGAGATGGGAATGGAAGGGAAGAAATCCAGGAGTGTTACACTGTAGTAACCAAGGCAGGAGACAGCGGCAAGGTGAGGGTAGATGTCCGAAATGCTATTGAAATTAAGTGGGAAGAGGAATGGAGATGACACCACTGGATTAAGCCACTGGCGGGTGGGGCATTAGTGACCTCTGTTTCAGGAGTGTGGTGGCAGAAGCAAAATTCGATGAATTCAGAAAGGAATGAAAGTGAGAACTGAAGATGGCGAGTTGAGAAGTTTGATGGAAAAGGGAAGAACAGAAACAGGACAATTCCATAACGGGGTGCAAAAGGCCGGAGGTGTGTTTTAGTTTCTGTTTTCAGGGAGGGGATAAAAGAGCCTGAAGGTGAACAAGTGAGGAACTTGGCAGAGCAAGGTCTTAAGGCAGGAAAGGATGAAGTGGGAGTGGTCATGGTTACCCTCATAAAGTCTGGTCTTTCTCGCCTTGAAAAAAGAAAAACAAAACTAGATTACTCATGTTTGAAAGGGGAGATGTTCGTGCCTGGTGGCATCCATTTTCTGGGAAGTAGGAAGCATCAGCTAATTATGAGGAAGTTAATGATATAAAACACTTGTTGGAAGAGATGTATAAAGTTAAAATAGGGACAAGCAAAAGGATAGCTGAGCATGATGAAAAGCTGAACTGAGGTGGAGATAAAAGCAGTTATGCTTTTTTTTCTGACAATGTGTAGTAGCCAAACAGCAGGAATGGGGAAAGCAGAAGTCTGGATGGATCCAGCAGCTCTGTCTGGCACAACACCCAAAGCACATGGGTCAAATGGCCAGGCAGTCCCGGGCAAATACAACAGAGGTGTGTGGCACTGGCAGTCTGGATGGGAAAAAGAGTTGCCACTGTGTGGGAACAGGAGCCATAGACAAATAAGCAGGGATTAAAGAGGGTCCCAGGAGGTCCTGATGCACGTGAAAAGCTTAGAAGGAAAAGAGGTCGAAGACAAGGAGTAGGATTTTTGAATGTAAGGCTTTTTCGCATGGATTAATTCTGAGTACCATGCTTCAGTCTACAATAGTAGGATTAGGTTGGTGGAATGAAGCAAAGGGTTACTAAAATATCTCATAGAACTTTAACACTGAAGAGTTGGGTGTGGTTGCTAAAGACACCCAGAATGATGACTAAAGAAAACAACTTGGAAGCAAACTCCTCAACAAATGTGAGGCAGTACCTAGGGGTCATAAATGCCACAGAGATGTATAATATTGGCTAGTAAACATACATTTCAAAAGATAAAGGCAATTAGACTAAACACTACAGTGGGGAGTAAGGAGCCTGAAAATTCTGCCTCTTGACCCTTCTCATAATAAGGCAAGAGAAAACGAGTAATAAGGATTAGTCATCACAAATCTGAAAAAGTCCAAAATTCAAAACACTTTGGTCCCAAGCATCTTGGATAAGGTATACTCAACCTACAACTACCTGAAGATAACTTTAAAGGAAGCAGGGATTTCCATCATGTCAAGCTAAGCAAAATCATGGTCCCTAACACCAGGCAGTTTTCTAGATGAAACATACGTACCAGGTCTGAAATCATGTCCCCACTGACTACAGCAGTGAACTTCATCCACAGCAATTCGAGTAAATCTCTTTGCCTCATAGGCTTTCTCTAGTCTTGACATAAACATTTTGCTTTTTGCAATTTTCTCTGGAGTCACATAAATTAGCTTTAACTCGGAGTTTTTATTTACCATTTCAGTATGAACCCACTTCACATGCTCCTATTACAAGGCAAAACAGACACAATTAGAGTAGAACTTAGCTAAAAGACTGCAATAGTTAGTGGTAAATGAAGACATTCATTATTCAAAAGCGACAGCCTGGGCCCTTCTAGAAGCAGATGTTTCGTTCATTGAAACTGAAACCATGTCTTAGTACTAAACTTCATGGCAGCTGTATAAAGAGCATTCTAGTTATTTACTAGCATCCAAATTGTTGGTGATAAAAGAATAATCTCACTTGACAAAAAAGAGAACAAAAAAATGAACATGAAAAGATACTATGATAAAGAGCATTTATTCCATGTAGGCGTAATTCCAAATTGTTCATAAATTCCAAAATTCGAGCTAAATATTATAGTTATAATTATAAAGGTAGGTTTTATTAATTTTAACATGGGATTTTATAAAGTATTCATTAAATTAAAATTTTCTAATATAAAATATATATACTTACGTACATAATACAAATAAATCTTAAGTGAACGTTATTACATTCTTAGTGCTCCGATATAATTCTATACAATACTTAGCACATTAGATGTCATTTTTTCTCTCTAACCTAATTAGGACCAAAAAAGTATAAAAACACGATGGTGAATGGGATAGAGACAATCAAAACTGTTTTCCTCATTCCAGCAAAGCAGCAGGCTGTTAACTCCTAGAGATACTCTAAGATCCAAATGTCCTTTTTTTGTCTCTCCAACTTTTCAAGCAGTAGTGATACGGTATGAAATTATAATTATCTTCCAGCCTGAGCAAGAGCGAGACCCCGTCTCTACCAAAATATAGAAAGAAACTAATCGGACAGGTAAAAATATATATAGAAAAAATTAGCCGGGCATGGTGGCGCATGCCTGTAGTCCCAGCTACTCGGGAGGCTGAGACAGTAGGATTGCTTGAGCCCAGGAGTTTGAGGTTGCTGTGAGCTAGGCTGAAGCCATGGCACTCGCCCCAGGCAAGAGAGTGAGACTCTGTCTCAAAAAAAAAAAAAAAAAAAAAAAAAAGAAATTATAATTATCTGCAACTTTCTAAGCTACTTTCTATATCTTACTTTTTCAGTTTCAAGAAAGTCCATTATTAAAAGGCAATTTTCTCCACAGGATACATTCCATTGAATGAGAGAGCAGTTATAATAGGATGACGCAGTGAAAATAAAACAAAAATATGTGGGAAAACTAAAGGAACAAGGACTTCTTACAGATATGGCTGATTCCAGGTCTGGGCAGGAAATTTACAAAATGAACATGGATTATCTTACTGTAAAAGAAAGCAAGGAGTCAAAAGCTATGGGGTCAAAAGATTCAGGGGCCAACTAGTAAGTTTATAATGAAACTTGAAGGAAAAAACCCCAAAAAATTTAATAACCACTTTTGGAGAATGCTAGAAAACCAACTCTTTCTGAAAACTGACAAAGAAAGGAAAAATATCAAGCATTTTCATCCTGCAAAGAGTTAAAGAGGAAAAAGTTAGTCCTTGTAGAAAAAGTCTAGCTAACATATGAAGAAGGAGGGAATGAATTAGAGATCACCACTTTGTAGCTCCCTAAGGAAATACTGGCTCTCAGGTTGGCAATAACCATCAGTGGCTGCTGAAGCCATTAGATGAAAAGCTGATAATTACAGATCAGGTGGACATCACCCAAACCGACTGGTCAAGCTTAACATCACAAAAAGATAACCAGGTATTATGTACCTCCTGAGTGATACCCCAGGAAGTATTTTCCTGCCAAAAAAAGAAAAAAGAAAAAGTCCAAACACAATCAAGCCCTCAGATCTAATTCAAAGGAACAAATTAAACAACATCACAAGGATGCAAGCAAGAAAATCCAGAATGTAGGAAGCTACAGGACAATTAACCTGGTTTCTTCAACAAATAATTTGCATGAGAAATAAAACAGAGATAAGAGGAACCTATGATTATATCAACCAAATACAATACAATGCATGAATATAATCTGGACCATGACTTTAAAAAAAATAATAATAATGAGAGAGAAATTGGAATATTTTTATTTTATTTGATGATTTTAAGGAATTGATATTAAACTTTTTAGATGTGATGATGCACTGTACTTGTCATTTTTTTAAAAGTTAGAGATACATGCTAAAGAATTTATAATTAAAATATGATATCCGGGATTTGTTCTAAGTAAATAAACCAAGGAGGAGAGGGTAGGGAAAATTGGAGGTATATGGTTGAAAAAAGATTAGCCATATATTGATAACTGGTACATGGCAGATAATAGGTAGATGTCAGTTTTTATACTATTCTCTCCACTTTTGCATACTTTTGAAGATTTCAATAACATGCTTTGTAAAAAAGAATAGCTAGGTAATGCTTTATTCTACAGATAAGGATATGACAGTCCATTCCCAAACAGAAGAAAATCCATAAGTACACGGTATTTTCTTAATAATCAATTTTTTGTATTTGATTATATATTGCATAATTAGAAATCTTCCTCCTATTTTAGAATGGATAATACAAAACAGGTCAGCAAATGTTTTCCGTAAAGTGCCAGAGAGTAAACAGTAGGTTTTGTGGGTTAGGAGGGTCTCTCTACCACAACTGCTTAACTCTGCCTTTACAGTGTAAAAGCAGCCATAGACACTATGTAAATGAAGGAGCATGGCTGTGTTCCAATAAAATTGTATTTATGGGCACTAAAATTTGAATTTCAAATAATTTTCACATTTTACGAACCATTATTCTTTTTTTGATTGTTTTAAACATTTAAAAATATAAAAACCATTCTTAGCTCATAGGACATACAGAAACAGTCGGTCAGAACTAGCCCATGAGCAGCAATTTGCAACTCCTGATATAAACAGTTAATGGTTTATAATTTTATAAGAAACTCAACTTCAGCTAAGGCTCCTACTTCAGTGAAGTGTTTAAATTTAAAAATTAAAAAAAAAAAAAGCCTCAGAAGCATACCTTAGAACTAGAAGCATTTAACATGGTAGCTGAAATTCCCAGTTGTTTTAAAACCATTAATTGGTCTTCCATGAGAGAAATCAATGGGCAAATGACAAGTGTAAAACCTAAAAAAGAAAAAAAAAATTGACTTTAAACTTTACACCACCACCAGAATAAGTCACGACCATTCAGCTTCTTTTCTGTAACTTGTGGGCACCACCTGTCAATTCAGACTAATTTTCAATGCAGCTGTAGCAACATACCACCTCCTTCTTATCCTCATTAGTAAGGGACATACATATGAATAAATGACCACACAAAGTGAGCATATGCCAAATAAGCAAATATAAGACTAAACAGGAATCTCTACCTTTATTCAGTCCTATAAAAATAAAGACAGATTTTTAACATTTTGAATGTTTAATTTTCTATCATTTTTAATAATAAGTATTGGTAATCTCAGTAAAATTCTACAAATCAGGTCAAATACCAAACAGTTATATCAGGGAAAAAATTACTCCAAAGCTTTTCAAAGAAAACAGAGCAATTTGCATAATTAAGAATGATAGTTCCATGAGTATTCTTCCACTTTGTTTACCAGATTTATTTATTCTGAGTACAAATCAGTGAACAGTTTATTGGCTGAATAAAGTTGCAGTAATATGCCCCCTAACTTATACCTGAAATTGTTTACAGCTACAAGAGTGATTCTATATTGTTAAAATTATATGGCTTTACATTTCTGCAGTTTGCTTCTTACAGTAACCTCTGGCAAACGGAAGACATGTTTTAAACACATACTCAAATAAAGACCTTATCAGGGATTCTGCCCTCTCTGTTATTCTCTCTCCTGTATTTTCACCTTCATCCTTGTTACTGGCACCTACTCATTACGTTTAAACATGGAAAGTCTCTTTCACCTTGGAAAACCCTTAGACACCAGCTATGGTCTGAATGTTGGTGTCCCCCAGAAGTTTATGTGTTGGAACCTAATACCCAGTGTGATAGTATTTGGGGAGTGATTAAGTCATGAATGGGATCAGTCCCCTTATAAAAGCGGTTGAAGGGCATGCTCTTGCCCCTTTCCTCCATGTGAGGATGCAGCAAGAAGGCAAGGCACCTAGGAGGAATGGGTCTCTCTAGACACCAAATCTTCTGGCAACTTGATCTTGGACTTCCCGGCTTCCAAAACTGTGAGCAATAAATTATCCAGTATATTTTGTTACAATAGCACAAACGGACTGAGACAACACCTAATTTATGGCCCCCTTTCTTCTTCCCTTCACAGCCCGTTCTTTTTCAAAGAGCATCCCATACTCACCAGTACCATTTCCTCAACTCCTACTCTCTTCCACACCATTGCTATTTGGTTTCCACCCAACCATCTCAATGATATTGCCCTAGCCAAGATGGGTCCCTTGTCACTAAACCCAATGAAACTTTTTAAGTCCTTATTTTATTTGAACTTTCACCAACAGACATCACTATTAACCAATCCCTCCTTCAAACACTCCCTTCCCTAAGCTTCTAATAATACCATATTCTCCTGATTATCCTCTTACACGTTGCTATTCCTTCTTAGCCTTCTCTGCAAGCCCCTTTTTCTCTGTTTATCTCTAAACTCTTGGTGTTCTGGTTTCTGTTCTAGGCCCTCTTCTCTTTTCATGCTGTTCTGGATGATAAAATTCACTCCGTGGCTTCAGTGGCCATCTCCACATTAGCAGCCTCCAACTCAGATCTCCCACACCCAAGCTTTAGACCCAAACATCCTCCTACTCACAGGACAATTCCACCTGGATGTCCTACAGGCATTGTAAATTCAATATGTCCCAAACTGAATTCATCACCTTCCTTCTCTCTCCATTTCCAAATAAGTTCATCCTCTAGTATACCTTATTTCAGTGAACCATCTCATCATTTGTCCAAGCCTAAAATTCTGGCATCATTCTTGACTATTCCTTCTCCCTCCTCCCCCATCCAATCAATACCAAGTCCCACTGAAACTATCTTATAAATATTTCTGGAATTCCTCCAACTGCTGGGATTATCCTTCCAACCCACAAAATAACAAAAACCCTGTATAAAACCCTTCAGTGGCTTCCCACTCATCCAAGGAAAAGTTTTTAAAATAAGACTCTTTCCACATGTCTACTGCCACAGAGGAACTCCTCCAGGTTACTGAATGTACCATATCAAAAATGATCACTTGCTTTTGGATCTCACACATGCTATTCCCCTGCATGAACACTCTTCTTCCCTGTCGCTTTTGCCTACTTATGCTGTAACTTTTAGCTCAAATGTCACTTTCTCAGGACAGCATTCCCTGACAGCCCATAGAACAGATCTTGTACTGACTTAATTCCCTATTATTTAACAAAACTTTTACTGCAAAACCCTTATTACAATTGTTTCCAATTACCTGTATTCCTTAGACCAGGAGTCAACAAACTAAGTGCTGGTTGCCTGTTTTTGTAAATTAAGTTTTTATGGCACACAGCCACACCCATTTGTTTACATACTGGCTGTGGCTGCTTTCATCCTACAATGGCAGAATTGAGTGGTTGTCACAGAGACCATATGGGCCACAAGCCTAAATTATTTACCATCTAGGTTTTTAAGAAAAAGTTTGCTGACCAGCCTGAGCAACAGTGAGACCCCGTCTTTACAAAAAATAGAAAAATTAGCTAGCATGCTGGCACAAAATTAGCTAGCATGCTGGCACACACCCGTAGTCCCAGCTACTCATGAGGCTGAGGCAGGAGGATCTCTTGAGCCGAGGAGTTTGAGGTTGCAGTGAGCTGTGATAATGCCACTGTACTCTAGCCCAGGCAACTGAGTGAGACCCTGTCTCAAAAAAAAAAAAGAAAAAGTTTGCTGACCCCTGCTCTACACCTTTGCTTCTCTCCAACTAGCAGCATCAGTACCACCAGGGAGCTTGTTAGAAATGCAAGATCTTGGGTCTCACATTAAATCAGAATCTGCATGTTAATTGGATCCCAGGGTGATTTTTGTACACATTAAAATTTAAGAAATCACTATTCTACACCATGAAGTCTGTGAAAACTAGGACTGTGCCCACTTTGCTCACTACCGTATCTCCCAGTCCTAGCATCATGGCAGACACTTAATAAAGATCTGGGACTAGAATTCAAGTCTATGGATTCCTTTCTAGTGCTTTTTCTCTTACATCATTTTTTGGGGGGTTTCCCCCTTTTATTTTTAGTTCTAGTGTTCTGTGGCACTACATGGTGAATATGGTTAACAAAAATTTAGTGTATCCTTTCAAAAAGCTAGAAGAGAGAATTTTGAATGTGCACTACAATATGTTTTTAATTGTTTCAGGAACCAGATAAAAGGATTACTCTTTAAAGTCTTTAAAATTCCCCCCCAAGTGAAAATTTAAATGCCTATTGAAGAAGAATAAATAAAATAAATAAACCAAAAATACACTTGATTTTTATATATGTATGGTTAGACATCATTTTTTAAAAGAAATAAAAATATGAGAAATCACTTCTGCAACTTAAATTAATCTTTGTTAATACATACCATCTGAACACAAAGCTGGTAACTGGTAGCATAAGCTCTTTCCACCACCTGTAGGCATAATGAGAAACACCTCCTTTCCAGCCATTGTGGCATTAATAGTTTCAAGCTGAAGCAGTCTGAACTTCTGTAGTTTAAAGACATTTTGCAGAACATTTTTCACTTTACCAGACCATGGAAAATCTAGAAAGAGAAAAATAAGCTAAAAATACTAGAACTATTAAATGAGAACTATTAAATGAGACACAAACTTGAATGGCTTCTTTTATAATAGACAAGAATCAGACAAACATGTACAAGCCTTTTAAGTTTTTTTGCTTTTTTTTTGAGACGGAGTCTCACTCTGTTGCCCAGGCTAGAGTGCCATGGCATCAGCCTAGCTCACAGCAACCTCAAACTCCTGGGCTCAAGTGATCCTCCTGCCTCAGCCTACCGAGTAGCTGGGACTACAGCACTCACCACAATGCCTGGCTGATTTTTTTATTCTATTTTTAGTTGCCCAGATACTTTTTTCGATTTTTAGTAGAGATGGGGTCTCGCTCTTGCTGAGGCTGGTCTCGAACTCCTGACCTCAAGCGATCCTCCCACCTCAGCCTCCCAGAGTGCTAGGATTACAGGTGTGAGCCACCGAGCCTGGCCTAAGACTTTAAATATTTACGGACCATTGAACTCTTATAATTGTAAGATTAGTTTAACTCACTAAGCTAAACAAAGCAAAAACAGATGATATATTGTTAAGAAATGGTACATCAGAAAAAAAGGTCAACATTTGCCAGTAGAGAATTAACCCACACAGAAGAGGAAGGGGTTTGATCAGGTATTTGAAAAACAGCTTGAATGTTGATCAGGGAATTCTCAGGATAAAAACTCAAATATCACAAACAAAGTTAAAACCTGGAATTTCTGGTTTAAACATCTTGTTTAAGAGTGAATCACTGGAAAACAATGTCCACAAAAACACTACAATTCCTTCTATTACAATTAATGATAAACATGATGCTTGGCAAGATCTGAATCATGAATGGTTTGTCCACTAGGGCAGGAAAATGAACTAGATTTTTGCTAGAAGTTTGAATGATTTTTTTATTTCCTTCTTTTTTTGGTTAAAACTTAGAAAATTTAGTTAAAGTAAATATCGTATTTCCCAAGCATTGATCAAAGCTGCTAGAACCATATTTGGAAAAAATAAAGCTTCTGAATAATAAAAGCATAATTTAAAAAGACTCCATACAGAATGTTAGAAGGAATGGTCTGCCTGCAAGTTTCCTGTTCCAGTGAAGGAATGGCCGGTTTCACCTCTGAGCCCACTGGAGAAAGCACTAGCCTATGCAGAATAATTTAACTCTGGTTTTAAAAAAAAAAGAAGAAACAAAACTAGCAAAGAAAAAAAAAAACAGTAAACCTTCTTTATTCCAAGCAGCAGGTGAAGAATCACAGTCGTCGCTTGCCCCAGCATCAGAACCCTGGAAACACTGCTGTATTTTCTTTGTCAGGACTGTTTTTTTCTGAATAAGCTCTTGTTGCCTTTCCTGAAGTTCTTGAATTTGAATGTCTATTGCATGTAGCTCGTTGTTTACAGAATCCAGTTCCTCAGTTAGAGCTGTGGGGTGTGGGGGGAGATACAATAACCAGAGTTAATTACAATTTTAGGTTTCTTGATTGATTTTTGGATGTTTCTCACCATCTAAATTACAGACAAACTTAAAGTAGTATGGCAGAGTGGCTAAGAGCATATGTTTTGGAGTCACACAGACCTGGGTTAAATCTTAGGTCCTCCTCTTACCTGCTGAGTGATCTCGGGCAAGATACTTACCTGCACCTCAACTTCCCCATCTATAAAATGGAGATAATGCCTAGCCTTCATAGTATTGTTATAAGGAATTAGTGAGATAACATATTGAAAGTTCTTGACACGGTACCTGGTACACATTTAATAAACGAAAGTTATCATTTTTCCTATGTTGCAGAGAAGTTGTCCAACAATTTCCTACATTATTTAAGTAAAGTGACCAGGCTTTGAAGCAAAAGGAAGCTAATCCCCTAATTACTTAGCCATTACTCCATGAAACATTCATATGTGGGCTCATATGATGACATAAGGAGTTGGTAATTATAAACGAGATGATGCAACAAGTAAAAAGAGAAATCAAGTATACTATTGGAATTGGCATTACAACTCTACTGTAACTAATTTATAAACAAGCCTCAATGTATAATTCTTAGCAATCCAAGTATTAAAGTCCAAGTGCGATTGTTTTTGATACCACATCAATGGAAGCTAGAAAAATTTTAAATACATCCTTGGTACTTTGTAATATATCTGTGTAGAGGTTTAATGCCTCTTCCTGAGGTGAAATCTGGTTATGACTTAAAAGAGGATGTTGTGGTGGCTTTTTATTGTACCAACTGCCAGAATTCCCTTCCTTGCATGATTCTGGGTTAGGTTTGCCCACAAGTGAACTTGGGATGAGATTTGAAAGGTGGAAATAAAACAGCGGCATTGAAATTGTTGGTGTAAAGTCAAGTGCTTCCGCAGCTCACTCACACCATCAGGGATCTGCTAGCTCACTTTGCTAGTGTGCGCAGAAGCCAGTTCCTCCGGCTCCTGCTAAACCTCCTGGGGCAGCAACTTGGCCCACAGTTTCTTTGGCTTCTCTGATTCCTTGGTCAGGTTTGTGAGCAACTTTCTGTGCCGGGTGCACCAGCTCTTCGGCAGGGCACCAGCATCCCGGAAGTCAGAGCCCTCGGGTGACAACACACTGACCCAAGTCTCAATGAGAGACAGATGGGTTCCACTTTGTCCTTGTGAGTTCCAGCTTATCCTCGCAGGTCCCAGTTCATCCCTACCTTCCCATACTTCACACCCATCTTCCTTCCTTCCTACTGGCGCTGTTGACTTCAAGACCAGAAGCTGACTCAGGGACAGCTGCTTAACCAGCACCCATGATCACATAAGCACTAATCCCTATAATAAATCTCTTATCATACTCATAATGGTTCTGCTTATCTGGATGAACCCTAACCAACACAGAATTTTGATCCAGACGAACAGAAATTTAATGGGTTCTCTGAATTGCTAGGCTACTCGGAATTGGATCTCTGATCTGATTAAATTCAAAGGCATTAATAATCCTGCTTCCACAGGTAAAGGGGACATGGTTATTCCATGGCATGCAGTGCAATTTTAAAATGTTATTCAAATTATAACTCATAGACACAGTAAATAAGTAATTAGAGAAAGCAAGGCTGTCAGTGACCAAAAGTTTGCTGTTACAAAACATTTCAGTGAGAATGATGAGAACAATGGCTTCTGAGTATGCAGAAAACTTGCAGGGGAGAAATGGAGGATCTGCATTAAGGGACCTTAAACTTTCCAGGGTTGTTCTAAAAGAACCTTATCTCCTATACCTACAAGGCTGATATTTCTGAAAACCAAGCCTAAGTCTAAATATTGCAGGTGGCTGAATTACAATGCAAACTGAATTCTCAACCTTGCAGGGATTCTAATGCTAAAGATAGAGCACTGATAGGGAAGGAGTGAAACTCTGAAATTAGGATGGGAACATAAGAATAGATTCCAATGGAGTAAGGAACCTTGAACCACAAAATACTGTCAAGAATTTTTTATCCTGTGTCCCCTTTCTGAGACAATCTCCTCCTGCTGGAAATACATATAAGGGTCCTTGTTGCCTTTTAGGGATTGCTAATTCTAAGAATTTGACCCTACCAGCCTTTCAGTGCTTCCAGATCCAGAAAGCCCTAGAGAATGAAGTACAAAATCGTGACCTGTGAGAAGACATGATACACACCAAAAGAGTTGCATCTGCCAATATATATAAACAGAAACCTAGGGAATGTATGTGGGAATAGATCCTAAGGGTACTGAATCAGAGTAGATAGAATATATAGAATTAAGCGACATGTGTTGATATCAGCTCACTAAGAAATTCTGGATTTAATGGGTATCCAGAGGCTTAGGAAGATGGGAGTGCTAGAGAGGAACATCAGGTGGATTGATCATCCACTCCCTTGCTGTCCTGCAGGAGGACACTCCCTTCAGCAAGACTATGAAAAATACAGTCATGAGGGGAGTCCTAGCATCCCTAAAGAGCTCTGGGGTGACCCTTCCTGGTAGCAAGGAATGACAGTGGGAAATACCACCTTCAAACTGGACTAGAATTCAACTAGACTGAACTAGACTAGAATTGAATGAGAAGAATGGATTCCAAGGTATGGGGGCTAAATCGTGGCAATTCAGTTCATGACGTATGACAAGGTGGATGTGGTTGCCATAAAGGGCAACAGAACTGAAGAGTAATCAGAATATTCTGATCCACAGAGATCTTTGGCACTGGCTAGCTGATCATGATGCCCCTGAAATGAAAACAGATTACTTGATTTGTGTATAATTACTTGATTTGTAAATATTAAGTATGATTTGAATCACCAAAACTGAGTCGCAGTCCTTCAACCAATTTCCAGAATTGAGCCAATTTATAGAACCAAAGTCCCCTGAATTAAGTAGAGGTCAAGCCCCTTGTGGAAGGACTCTACTACACAGCTAAAAACATCTGTAGTAAATCTTCCCACTAGTTTTCTCCAGAGAAATTTAACAGGGTAACTGGTGCATTGGAAATTACTGGACATTAGCTCTGAACTGATGCTAATTCTTGGAGAAGCAAAATTCCATTGTGATCCATCAGTCAGAGTATAAACTGAACTTAAGTCAGGTAATTAATGAAGTTTTGGTTTGAGTCCTACATACAGTTGGCTCAGTAGGTCCTCTAACCCACTATGTGGTTATTTCCCCAGTTCTGGAGTGTATAATTAGAACAGATGTATTTAGCAAGTGGCAGAAACCACATATTGGTCTCCTGGCCCATAAGTAAGGACTATTATGGTGGGGAAGGTCAAGTGGAAGCCAGGAAAACTGCCTTTACCTACCAGTACAGTAAACCAAAAGCATTACTGCATTCCTGGAGGGACTGTAGCCAGCAGAGATTACTGGCTACAACAAGGGCTTGAAAGATGCAGAGGTAATGACTCCTACCACATCCCTACCTAATTTACCTATGTGGACTACACAGAAGACAATGGATTCTAGAGACTAAGAATGGATTATGGTAAAATTAATAAGATTGTGGCTCCAACAGCAGCTGCTGTTCAAGATGTGATTTCATGGATAGAACACAACAAACACATTCCCTGGCACCTGCATATGGCTATTGATCTGTTGAATGTTTTATTTTCTATATCTGTATGCCTGTCAGTAAAGACCATTGAAAGCAATTTGCAGGGTCATGACAGAGGATAGAAAATAAATCCCATAAAAATTCTGAGGTCTGGCACCTTGGTGAAACGTCTAGGAGTCAAAGGGTATGGGGCATGTTGAGATATCCCTTCTAAGTTGAAGGGCAAGTTTCTACATCTGGCTCTCCTATTACGAAGTGAGGGGCACAAAGTCTAGTGGGACTGTTTGGGTTTGGGAGGCAACATATATCTCATTTACCAAGTAACTCAAAAACCTACCCATTTTGAGTAGGGCCCCAAACAAGAGGGAACATCATCATTTAATCTCTTCTCTTACCATTGAGCCATATGACCCAACAGATTTGATGGTGCTTTAAGTCTGTGATGAATAGGAATGCTGTATGTCACCTTTGGCCTACAGACGAGTCACAACACAGACCATTAAAATTTTAGGGCAAAGCTAAGCCATGCTCTACAGATTCTCTACAGGTAACTATTATCCTTTTTTTTTTTTTTTTTTTCTGGAAACAACCTCTGGCTTGCTCCTGGGTCTCACAAGAGACTAAGTTACCATGTGACCTGTGCTTTCTACCATCAACCAGGTATCATCTCACCCTTCAATTCATAAAGCAGACTTCCATCATCACAACAGAGGTGGTATGCGCAAAAGTGAGCTCAAGCAGATTCTAAGTAAAAGCATGAACGAGTGGTCCAAACACTCATGCACCATGCTCTTCCTTTCCTCCTCCTCCTCCTGAACCTGTACCTATGACCTCGCAGGAAATTCCCTATTACTGAGAAAGAAAAAATGCAGGCCTGATTTACAGAAGAGTCTGCATGACATACTGGCACTACCTAAAAGTGAACAACTAAAGTACCACAGTACCTCTCCAGAGTAGCCCTTAAGAACATTGGGGATGGAAAATTTTCCCAGTCAGCAGTAAGCAGTACACATGGTTATTCATTTTGCCAGAGGTATAGATCCACACTAATTCATCGGTAATGGCTAATGGATTAGCAGGAACTTGGAAGAAAGAAAATTGGAAAATTGGTTGCAATGAGATCTGAGGAAGATATAGATATAATATAAAATAAATATATACCTCTCTGAATGGGCAGAGTATGAAGATATTTGTATCCCATGTGAATTCTCACTAAAAGCAACCCCCACAAAGGAAAATCTTAATCAGGCAGACAAGATGACCTGGACACCAGGCAGCCTCATTCCTAGCCACGTCTATCCTTGCACAATGAGGTCAAGAACAAAGTGCCTATGCTGCAGCAACATGGACTGCCACTTACTAAGACCAATCTGGCTACAAACACAGCTGACTGGCCAACTTGCAAACAGCTCACACCAACCGAGTCCCCACTGTGGCACCATTTTCTGGGGGGACAGCCAAATGCTTGATGGCAAACTGATTACACTGGAACCTTCTATGATGAAAGAGGCAGCACTTTGTCCTCACTGGTATAGATACTTACTTTGGATATGGATTTGCCTTCCCTGCCTGAAATATTTCTGCCAAATCCACCATCTGTGAATTTACAGAATGCCTACAAATTGTCATCATATTCCCCACCGAATTGCTTCTAACCAAAGAACTTATTTATAGCAGACGAAGTACAACAGAAGGCTCATGCTCAAGAAATTAGCTCGTCTAACTATGTTCCCAACACCACGAAGCAGCTGGCCTGAGAGAACAATGGAATGGCATTTTGAAGACTCAATTATGGTGCCAGCTGGGTGGCAACACTTTAAAAGCTGGGGTAGTATCCTCCAGGATATGGTATGCTACACATCAGTGAATAGTGCTGTTTCTCCTATAGCCACGATTCATAGGAATCAGGGGAAATGGGAGTGGCTCCTCTTACTAGTGCCCTAGTGATCCACTAGTGAAGTTTTTGCTTCCCATCCCTGAAACACTGGACTCTGCTGGTCTAGAGGTCTTAGTTACCAAGAAAGAAATGCTTTCACCAGGGGAGAAAGCAATGGTTCTATTAAACTGGAAGTTGACTGCCACTTGGCCATTTGGGGTTCCTCGTGCCAGTGAATAAATAGGCAAAGAGGGTCACTGTCCTGGCTGGGGTGAGTGATCCTGACTATTAAGGGGAAATTGGATTGCTACTACACTACAGAAATAAGGAGTATGTCTGAAATGTAAGGGACACTCTAGAGTGCCTCTCAATATTCCCATGTCCTGTGATTACAGTTAATGGGAAACGACAATAACCAAACACAAGCAAACTGCTAAGGCAAGTCCCCACCAGGCAAAGACCCATGACAACTGAGAGCAAAGGGATATGGAATAGACAGTTGAAGAAGATAGCTACAAAATACCAGCTATGACCACATGACCAGCTGAGAAACAAAAACTGTAACAGCTATAAGCCTTTCTTCCTTATTTTGACATTTCTATATAAACCAAGTTTGGGTTTTTGTTTTTGTTTGGTCCCTCTCCTATGTTGCATGATTATGAAAGAAGACACAACTCAGCATGAAGAGGAATGAGCATCACCCAAAGAGGAATAAAGAGAATTTGTACCCTCTTTTTCGCAGAGAGGGTCAGTATGTACTTGGTTATATGAGGAATAGTTACATCATGTTAGGCAGAAGCATGATTTTGCTAATTGTCTTTATTTGGAAGTTAAATATGATTAAAAAAGGAGTACATAGGTGCCAACAAGACAAGGGGTGGAGTCTGGTGGTTCTGTACGGTGGTAGCTAGACTAGAACTACAGTTCCTAGAATTCCCTTCCCTGCATAGTTCTAGGTTAGGGTGCACAAGAGAACTTTGCCAAAGATTTAAGTGGTAGAAATGAAGCAGTAGCCATATTTCCATATTTAAGAGGGTCAGTATAAGGTCAGAGCTGGTGACTTCAGTGGCATGTGGCAGCACCTGGACTTACAACTCCAGCTGCTGCCAGATAACTTTGGGGAAACAGCATGGCATGCAGCTCCTCTGCAGCCTGTCAGTTCTCCTTCAGCTTCTCTGAACCCTCAGCCAGACTGCATGCGACTCCACGGTGAAGAGACCAGCTTTCTGACAGGTCCCCTGCATCATCAAAATTGGAGGCTTTGAGGCAATGAGAGACTAACACAGGTTCTGGTGAGAAACAGAAGTTCATCTTCACAGGGAGCAGTTTGTCTTTGCGTGCCCTACCTCGTTCACATCCTTCTCTCCCCACCTGCTGGCTCTGCCGACTTCAGGCCCAGTGTCAGACACACAGACAACATACACATAGAGAGAGCTTAACCACTTCCCATCACCACATAAGGTTTAATTCCTACAGTAAACCCCTTGTATCAGTCATAGTGCTTCTGCTTCTCTGATCAAATTCTACCTGACACAAAAGTTAATGTCAACCCATGCTACATAGTCAACATCATCATATCTTAGACAAAATCCTGATGGTCTAAGAATATAAGAAAATATAGCTCGTTGTAATAAATCAGGGTGTTTTAACATTTTTGTTCAAAATTATTCCATCTATAATGCTGCTCTGTACAACACAAGACTTTGCTATAGGAGGTGAGATTGAAAAGTGATGTGAATGATTTCACCAGTCCATAATGGAGACGGACTACAAGCGCCCAGGGCTTGCCAACTCCATTTTATCTCAAGAGTGTATTGAATTGAGTGGGGATTACACTCATGTTCCTAAGCTCACAGCTGACGCACGGGAGCCACCATTCTTCAGAAACAGCACCATTGTCCAGCAATGTCCCAAAACTGAAATTAACAATGAAAGTGATTTGCCACCACAGAAGCCACCAAATCCAAAGCAATAAACCAAAGGCAAATTCAAAGAGGCATTTCAAATATAGTTCAACAAGTGAGTAGAACAACAGAAAAGGTGGGTATATTTGAAAATGGCACAATATTTTGAAGGCAGTTATTCAAAGTAAGCATCTTTTCTTAAATAAAATGTATCTATTTCATTATGTGTCCCAGATTAAGCAAAATACATCAACATATAATAATCAAATTATTCAGTTATTTTTAAATCATATCCCACTGATGAAGCTTAAAGTCTTATTAAGCAAAATGACGTGTACCAAAAATGATTCATATCATTCTTTAAAAATCTTGTGTATTGTTGGTGGGAATGTAAATGGTGCAGCCACCATGGAAAAGTTTGGCAATTCCTAAAAAAATTGAACATAGAATTACCATATAATCCACCAATTCCACTGCTAAATATATACCCAAAAGAATTGAAAGCAGGGACTCAAACCGACATTTGTACATAAATGATCAGAGCAGCATTATTCATAATAGCCAAGAGGAGTAAAACCCAAATATTCATCAATAGACAGATGGATAAACAAAATGTGGTATAGACTTATGATGGAATATTATTAGCCTTAAAAAGGATTGAAGTTCTGATACATCTTAGAAAATCGATGAACCTTGAAGACATTGTGCTACATGAAATAAGCCAGACACAAAAGAGCAAATATTGTTCGATTCCACTTACATGAAGTATCTAAAATAGTCAAATTCATAGCGACAGACAGAATAATAGCTATCAGAGGTCGGGAGAAAGCAAGCAATGGAGAGTTATGAATTAATGGGTATGGAATTTTAGTTTACACAGATGAAAAAGTTCTGGAGATGCGGTGATGGTTGCCCAATGGTGTGAATGCATTTAATGCCAATAAATTGTTCACTTAATAATAGTTAACATGGCAAATTTTTTAATGTATATTTTACCACAATATAAAATGCTGACAGAATGTACTTTGGTTACTAGTAAAAAAAAAGAAAATAAACTGAAAAAAATAATTTCTATAATAAGAATTTTTAAAACGCTTTTTTCAAAGAACATACAATTAGAAATAGAACAGAATGAACAACAAAATGTAATCATTTCCACTAACCTGAAACAGATGCCATTCTAAAATTGAACTGGAGATCCAAATTTCTTTCTAAAAATAAAAGAACAACCATGGCAACAATTTTTTTAAACACCACTATTGATAATGTTCAATCGATGATAACCTGTTACTACTAAGCATGAAAAGTGTTAGAAAGTAAATTATATATTGCAGTGAACTTTCAAATAGTTCTTCCCACACTAACTCTTATGGAAAACTCTAGATTTCAGAGGAGTGTCCAAAGTCACATAAACATATACATGACAGCTACAATATCAATAACACTTAGCAAACATCCAACAGATACAAAGTGATGTAGCAAAAAAGAGCAAAGATTAAACAGTTCAAGCACTAAACTACTACGTGACTAAATTGTTAAATTAGCAAAGTTACACACCCTGTTCCTCTAAGCCTCTTTTCCTAACCTATAAAACTGCGATGATAGAACCAATCTTATAAGTAACAAGCTGGATAGGTTCAAATGTCCCAGATTAAGCGAAATACATCAACATATGATAAATAAATTAATCATCTAACATTTTATTGAGCACTTGCTTCAAAGAA
Source organism: Indri indri (assembly GCA_004363605.1). Taxonomy (NCBI): domain Eukaryota; kingdom Metazoa; phylum Chordata; class Mammalia; order Primates; family Indriidae; genus Indri; species Indri indri. The sequence goes on along the minus strand of RJWJ010005203.1, from coordinate 49,954 downwards.
CTACAATTTAAACTCAATCTTAAAAGAGGCTGGAATTCTATAGAAGGGTTAGATTTCAGAAGGAGAGAACATGGAAAGGTTAGAGATGGGGTCAGGGGAAAAACAGAGTTCATATTAAGGAACTCTAAGTACCTATGCATGACTGAAACATAAACATGCATATGACCAAGTGGAAAATGAGGCTTGAGAGCAGGAACTTTAAATTCCCCATAGTCTTAAACACCTCCTCCAACTCTCTAAAATGGCCAAACAACATTTTCTAAAACTAAGTTAGCATGCTCTCCAAAGATAGCTTCAGCACCACCCTGCCTTACTTGGACTGCTGACCTTATGCCCTTCTTACATAAAATTCTGAAGCCACCACCAGGCTGGAAAGATAGCCTGAGTCTTTTTTGCCTTGCCAAAGAGTGTGGAATAGCTATACTATGAAAATAAGGATAAGCAGGAGAGTAAACCAAGGACTTCTAATTCCTGATCTACATAAACATCCCTTCACCACATCGTGGAAATATATAATAATATTCCTTCCACAGACTGTAAGGTCCTCCAGCAGGGAAGAAGTTGAGTCTCTTCACATTTGTATCCATACAGCCTGGCAAAGTCCCTTGCATATACTTCAGGCTCAGGTTTGCTGAGACTGAAAGTAGCAGTCATCTACCCTTATTAAAGAATATAAGCTATATCAAATTTTCCCCCACTATTTTAAATGATTCCTTTGATTACACCGTTAAAAGGCTGCTCCTTCCCTACATGATGAAATTTAACAGCAAAAGATATTTCAACATAAAATGCATTAAGAAATTGAGCTATTGCAAATCTATCACTCAAAAGTATAAGTTAAGCATCCACAGGAAAAAAATTCACAGGGTGACAGCCAGTCATTGATGTTGGAGGAAATGCCACTGAGGTAACCCAGGTTAAATCAGACACACATCACTCCTCTCCCTGCTACCTGCATTTAGAGGCAACAATAACTTAATAATACCCTCCATTACGCTACTGCAAAGCGAGGGATGGAAGAAGCATCCCCAGTGGTATTTCTCAATAAATGGTGGCTGCTAATAAACAGGCTTTGGTGGCCAAGCCTCTTGCATAGAAAAGGCTGGAGAGAGCAAAAGAGACGGGTCGGCAGACGAATATGCCCCTAAAAGCTCGAGCTTCAAGACAGCAGAGCAGCGATTAACGCCCTCGTTTCTTCCCAGCCAAAGTGTCGGTGGAAGGAAGTGATCTGCGGTAGATGGCCTCGCCCTCCGACAGAAAAGCGAAAGATCAAAGAAGGAGCGCGTACCCTTGGCCCTTCAAAGGTGTAACAGGCGTTATCCTAGCACCTCTCCCCACAAAGTGAAAAGAGCTCATTCCGACTCGCGGGTCTCCAACCCCAAAACACCCGGCCTCAGCACCGCTACGAACCTCTATCCGTCGCTCTCCAACAAAATGTTCCCGCCACAGAGCTGGGAGCATCCACCCTTCCGGGTCGGTCCGTTCAACCAATGACAAATAATGACCTTCTCTAATTGGTCAAGGGGTGTGGCCGCCTTGAGCGTCATCGAATAAAACTACGGGTTATTGGTTGACATTGGGAGCGAGTTTAGCCAATAGAAAGAGGTCTTGAAGCGGGGGTGGGGTGGCTGCGTGTTTCCGGAAGACGTGGCGGCTCTTGCCTGGGCTCTATCCAGTCTCTTTTCTCCCGACTCAGCTTCCCACCCTGGGCGTTCTGAGGTGCTGCCATCACTGCCCTCACCACTGCAGCCATGATCTCCTTAACGGACACCCAGAGTAAGCAGCTGCCCCGGGGCCCCCTCCTCGAGTCCCGCACACGCCTAGCTCGGGCTGGGTCTCTCCCGCCTGTCCCTCTGCCGGGGTCAATGAATGAAGCTCCGCGTTGGGGGCGGCGGCCTGTGAGACTGAGCTAGGACTGCTGGCATCTGGAGGGCTGCCTTCAGGGGACTGGGGCTAGACTGTGGTAGCGGACCTGGCCGGGGAGGAGAGTCAGTGCGGCTGGGTGGGACGGCCGAGCTGGGGAAGGGGAGCTTTAGCTGAGCCTCTGTTTCGTGCCAGGGTCGCGCTGCTCTCCTCACCCGTAGTGAGATGGGCGCTTTGTTCTGGGGGACTGCCACAAGAGAAAGTTTGCGCGGTGCTCGCGGCCCACTCTCGGGGTCATTTCTGCACGTGACACACTTGGGGTCTTCTATAAGTCAGTGGCTCCTTGGTGGTTTGGTAGGCGGTATTTTAAATGTCATCTGCTGTACGCTCCTTTTGGAAATGTGCTTACACTTAAATACAATATTTTGAATATTCGCTTTTTGCCACCACTGAAAGCAACCTTTTAAAAATCCCTTGCAATGACTTCACTTATCTACCCGCTAAAGTTTCAACAGTAGTGAAAAGCCACTTTGTGTTCAGTTAAAGGATTTCTTTCGTTAGTATTGTATATTGTGCTTTGTGGCATGTTTTATTATTTTAGCATCTCTTTCTGCCTGCCACAGAGTTCTCCAGGCCTATCTCATCTCTTAAGGTTAGCATTGCTATCTGTTTCCTTTTCTTTCGATATAATATTTCCACTTTTCTGCCACTTCTTGTCAATCTCAATAGTTTTTTAATTTACTTATCTGCCCAAGCTCTGTGCTTTCTTATCTTTTGATGATGGTGATAGTCTCTTTTTGTCTCATTTTTGCCTTATCTGCCATGCCTTTCATTTTTTATTCCAGCTGATTTAGATTTTCAAGATTTGAAGAATTAAACAGTGGATTGACTGAAAGTAGAACTTAATTTTAAATGCCCTATTTTAACGTGGAATCTTAGTGTTTAGATTCAAGTCGTGGCAGACTTGAACTTCACGGAGCTTCTAAGGTCTACACATACTGCCACCCCAATCAGGCTGTCTTCCCTCCTGAGATTGCACAGGGTCTGCACCTTGGGGCCACCTGCTCTGGCCCAGGAAGATTGCCCATTTTGGTCCAGTGGCCTCACCTGTTATGATCAGAAGAAATGAAATATAAGAGTAGTCTTTTCAGAGAGGGAGGAGATCTATTGTAATAATAATTACTAGCTATTGCATAAAGATATTTCTTTCACTTGAACATGTGCTTTTATATAAGTCATTATGCGTAATTTTTATAAGAGTCCTGTAAGGTAGAGAGGAACACACCCCTTTTGTAAATTAAATGAGGCACAAAAGAAATTTAGTGCCTGGTCATAAGAAAAATGACAGAAACAAAACTTGGATCCCAGGTCTGCTGACTCAAAAACCTTTGTTCTTATCACTGTACCACTGTACCCAACTAGCATCTAAGAAGACTTGATGTAAACTTTATTTAAGATCTTGGAATGATCTGAGTCTGATATTAAATATGTAAAAAAAGAATTATCCTTTGTGGAGAGATTCTCTTCTATTGAAGACTTATTATAGTGATGAGTGCCTAATTTGCATTCTTCCAAAACCCAGAACAATACGGTGGTGTTGGACTATGGGCAGAATAGGAAGTGTTCTCACTTCACTAAACTGGTGAGAAAGATAAAATTTCACACTTTGCTGTTCACTTGCCAGATGTTTTAGGTGAGGCAGTAGATTGAAACAAAATGATTAGTGAGCCAAAAGTTTTTTGGATTTCAAGGGGTGTATGTGTGTTTAACTGCAGAGATTGGCCATCATTCAAGTTATTTGCCAGGATTATTCTTGGATTTTGATTCTAGGAGAGGATGACCAAGCACTGATCAGAGTAGTGTAAATGGCAATTCATTATTGTTTTAAGGGATTCTTTAATAGCACTCTCCCCACCCCACAGAAACAAGCAAAAAAAAGCAAGATTTATTCAGAGGGATGAGGGAGAGGCAGTTCCTATGCTGCTTCTAAATCTTCATTTCATCACATTGCCTAAAATACTGTGATACTCAGTTGAGTTATTCAATACAGTTGATAACTAAACTGAATTCTTTTTTGTATCACTTCTGTTTTTTAAAGGGCAAATAAAAGACAACAGTGCTTTTAAAAAATTGTGACTAAGATACCAAAATACTACCAGTGTTTGCCATTGGATTATGTGTGTCTTTCCCTATAAAATTTCCATAACGTGCTTTTTATGTTAGCCAGATTAGTTTTATTAGATTGCTTTTACCGGATTTTCTTTTTTAACTTGTGGGCAGGAAGAATGAAAGTTTGATACTGTGCAAAAGGAAGATAAATTTATTTTACTGGGTATGATTCTAGTGGGAAGAAAGCAGTTCCATGTAGGCCTTTCTATAGCCAAAAGGCTTATGAATACTTAAAGATAGGGAAGAAGGGAATTCTGGAGATGAGAAAAGGGGACAATGAGGCCAGCTTGTGCCTTTTGACCCATTTAGATTAGTGTATACATGTCAATTTCATGCCAGTGCCAAGTCTGGCAAAGATGTTATAAGTAACTGTCCCCTGTGGACTATACTGGATAAAGTAGCAGGAATGTTTTGGTTGCTGTGTTGTAGCTGTAGGTCCACTGACTATGGAGTAAGAAGTCTGATTGACTTCTGACTTCACACCACCACACACACACTTTTGCTGATTCTGTGATCAAGGGCAAGTTAATCTCTCTGGGTCCTCGGTTACCCATGTGAAACATGAGGCTAGTGCTACTTTTTACCTGCTAATGTTGTTAAAGGAATTACAAGATATTTGTCTAAACATTTCATTAAATGGTAAACTATACTCAGACATCGTCCTTTTTCACTGCAGTCAATTTTTAATAGCTCTACTGGCTTCTACTTAGTTATGTTAGATAACTAATATTAAACTTGAATCGCCTAAAAGACACTTCCCCCATAAGTTCAGTATACTCCAAAGCCCTTGGGTTTCATTTAACCAAACATATTGAACCTGAAAAAAAAATTCTGTGGGAAGAAATATAGCATAATGGTTAAGTATATGGGCTTTGGACTCAAAACCAAAGTGCAAATGCTTAACTAGAAGTATGACTTTGGGCAACTGAAGACAACTCTCTAAACTTGAATTTCCTCCATCCTTAAAATGATGTAATTATATCTACATTCCAGTAGTATTGGAAGTATTAAGTTATATAAGGTATGTGAAGCACCTCATAAGACCTAACTCATGGTAAATTCTCAACGCAGAGTAGGTTTATTTCTGTATAATTTCCTTTCTAATGAACAAACGTCTCAAAATTTTTATGTAATCATTAAGATAATTTGTGAAAAGGCAGAAATTAGTCATATTCAACTAACAAAGCTGCAAATGATTGTATCTTAACTCCTAACTAGTTTTTTTCATGGAATTTTACTTGCCCTTTTGTCCATATTTGCCCTTAGGAAATTATGTCTGTTACCTAAATGGTTACTTCAGTAAATCTCTTAGAGCATTTAAGCATGAAAATATCAGCCTCAAATTTTCATAAGAATGTGTGTCTGTGGAATACCCTTAAACTGGTGTATTTATAGACAGGTACCTAAATTCTTTCAGACTATCTCTGTGAGCCAAAAGTGGCTAGAATGGAAGACAGTAGTTACCAGGAAATTGATGTGCTAGGGGATGTAGAAAAAGCTAAAGTTGATACAAATTTTCAAGTCATCAGAACATTTTATATGACTTAAGATTTTTTTTTTTTTTTAAAGTAGCTGTGACCTAGGTTTTAGCTTTCTGGAACTGAGGCAAAACAAGTTAAGTAACAGATCAGAAATCACTAATAGTGTATTTAAAACCGTGTTTCTGAAAATATGATGGCTTCTGCTCTGACTCATTATCCGTATGCAGATAGTGGTTCTGAATAAAATAAGGACTGGTGGCTATTTCCTAAAAACAAAACTGAAATGATCAAAGAGGTAATTTAGTAGATTGTGCTTTGTAGCATTAAGAGAAGAGTACATCTGTCACCTTAGTAAAGACTTTTCATACTAAAAAGAGAAGACCTAGAGAATGTAAAGTCAGTAAAATTATTTATTTTATATACAAACTTTGTATATAAACCTTAAAGCTTGTACTTTGTCCATCACTGTATATTCGTTACCTAGAACACTTCCTCACCTCTGGTATAATAGTTGATCAACAATTCTTTGTTTCGGATGAAAGAGGGAAAGCCTAGAATATTAATATTAGGCAAAACAGTATTCTTTGAAACTTTGGAGAGGTGATTTTAGGACTCTAAATACATGAATGGATTCATAGTTCAGATAAATTTTTAGATGACAAATCTATACTAAGCCATCAAGAAGTTAAAAGTGATGCCTGACCTTCTGAAAATTAACTTTTGAGAAGACTGCTACTATGATTCCCAAAATATTTCTTGTTGCCATTGTAACAAATAGTATATAATCGAATGAAGTGTATTGTGCTGACCTACCATAACATTTCTAATGGAATAAAAAAGGAATTAATTTTAATAAGGGTAAGAAGGAACTACAGATATTGTACATATAAGTAATAATCATAGAATATGAAAGGAGATAAATAATTAAAGGAAACCTATAAATTTAAGTCTGATGCCAGAGAGGTTCTTGGGAGGAGAAAAAAATATATAACCAAATGTTTAGAATCCTGATTTATCTTTTTCTATTATGGCTATGTCTGAGAAATGCTATCTCGTAGATAAGGGTTAGAAATGTCCATTCATGTTTTAAATTTTGAAGTAACTTGCTGATGTTAATTAAATTTGTTATAGATCTTAATGAGTGTCATTATGAAGTTAACCTGCAGTGTTGCGTACCTATTTCTTATATCAACCAAAAGAAAAACTGGAAATATTTTTTTACTTAATTTACAGGGATGTTAATGTGACTTTAATTTTTCTCTACCCTTAACCATATAACTTATATTGCAGAAATTGGAATGGGATTAACAGGATTTGGAGTGTTTTTCCTGTTCTTTGGAATGATTCTCTTTTTTGACAAAGCACTACTGGCTATTGGAAATGTGAGTTTTTGAATATATATTTTAACTAAATTCATAAGGAAATTTTAACTACAAATGAATTATTACATGCTATTAAATTTGGGGAAAATAATTCACTATTACTCATGTAATTTCTATTACATTCTCTATTTCCATCAGGAATGAAACCTGTCAGCTTTCTGTTTAAATAAAAGGTAAACACTTAACAAAGTTTTCTAATTCCATAACTGCTTTGTTAAGTGTTTGTTACATGATTTATAACAGATTAATGAAGACTACCTCTAAATAGGAGTTCAAAATAAATGACTTAATAGTCCCATGTTTTGGGAAATTTGTTAAAATATTTTGACTTTTAACATCTGAGACTTCATGTTAGATTCACCTGTATAACATAAACAGATTTCTAAAAACCTTTTAAAAGTATGTATCTCTATTTTAGTGGCTGACTTGCTTAGAATGGGGTGTGTATTGTTTGTTTGGAATGTGTACTATGCTATTAATGTGTGGAGGTTATGTAAGACTTCTAGAAATAAAAAATAACACTTATAGGAAAACAATAAAGTCACTGAATAATGATTAAATATCTTTTGAAGCATATATACCATTAGACTTTTCACTGGAAATAGGAAAAGATAAAGGATAGCAAAATTATACAAAACTGATGCGTTAATAAAGGATAATATAAACAGCATTGGTGTCCCAGAATATGAAACTTAACCATTAGGCTTAATATATATTAAGTGAAATATTTTTCACTAAAGAAAGTAAATGGGGGAGGGCAAGTATTTGGAAATAAAACATAGGAAAAAGCAAGCTTTTAATAGATCACCATTACTTGTTCACGGTCAGAAAACATTCAAAATATATGTATATTTGAACACATGGTTGTAATTTTATCTCTGCTACCACCAGATATTCTGGAATTAACAGAACTAGAAACTTCTTCCTGGCTTTGCATTGTTTCTTCTGCTAGCAACTTAGCTATGTCAGTATTTCTCCCATCCATAGAAATTCCTATAGCCTGTGATGAATATTTCAGAACCAGGAGGGAATACCTCTGGGTGACATTTATGGGCAGCTTTCCTCTTTACGCCTTGCCAACTCATCTGCTTGACTAAGCCATCCTCATCCAGCTAAAACTAGGAAAACTGCAAATGCAGATGCCCCTTGGTAACGTCTAATCTTTTTTCGTTTCTCTTTTTCTCCATTTAATCAAGATAGAAGAGGAATGAGACGAGTGGAATACAACTACAACTTTAACATGCTTAACCCACTCCTTGGTTCTGCTTCTTGGTTATACATTGCAGTTCTCTCTGGCCAATTGCCCACATTAAAAGCAAAACAAATGTTCTTCTTTTTATTATATTTAGCTTTGACCTTACTTTTCATATTTATGCAGTGTGTTTAACTGCTTTTTCTATGTTGCATTTCTTTCTCTTCTAGGTTTTATTTGTGGCTGGCTTGGCTTTTGTAATTGGTTTAGAAAGAACATTCAGATTCTTCTTTCAAAAACATAAAATGAAAGCTACAGGATTTTTTCTGGGTGGTGTATTTGTAGTCCTTATTGGCTGGCCTTTGATAGGCATGATCTTCGAAATTTATGGATTCTTTCTCTTGTTCAGGTAAGGCAATCATTTTCTCTTTAAGTAAGCCAATGTGTCAGATAGTTATTTTGGAAAACCCAGATATTTGCATCATTGTGAGGAAGAAGATGATCATTCCCTTAAAAGGAATTTTGTTTAGGTTGAATCTTTTATTACAGTTTTAGATCAATCAATTATAAAAGTGTTTATCAAATGTAAATGTTTACCTAAGTAACAGTATAAACTATCTTGTATTGTTAAAGCAATAAAATTTGTTTTATTGGCATTTTAAGACATTATCTTTATGTTTGATATTTTCATCAACTAAGCAGTGATCAATCAATCCAGCATTTTAGTGTATAGAACCTTATACTTAACAGTTACTGCCAATTGATGGCAATTTGTTTAGTGCGTATACATATTGGAAAATTCTGTATCAAATACACTATGGGAGATTTTGATCAGTTAATATTTTGCAAATGCCAGTTAGCACGTAAACAAATAATAGTATGCATAAGAGAAAATGTTGATCTTAATTATTTATTCAAGAAATGCATACCGTTCATCTTATGTTAATACGTACCAGGCACTGTATTACCCACAGGAGACATAAAATGAATTAAGTGTCAAATCTGCTTTAAGGATCTCTCATTTCTAACATGAGAAATAGACTGTAAAGACATCAGTAGGATATATTCATAATGCCATTATAGATGTATATGGAAAATATTATAGGAATGTAATTACAGAACGAATTAATAAATCCAGGGAGAGATAAGAAATGGTAACTGATAAACTGGGCCTTGAAGAGTGGGTAAGAATTCATCCTATAAATGAGGAAAGGAAGGACTGTTAACTGGACAGAAGGAACAGACAGTGTCGTGAAAGTGTACAGCTTATTCTGGAAAGAATGAAGAGTCCCATAGAACAGTAACACATGGTAAATTGAAGGAAATGGTTGGTGATGAGACTGAAAAGGAAGTTTGGGACCAGGTTGCAAACTTCCTTTTTTTTTTTTTTTTTGAGACAGAGTCTCACTCTGTTGCAGTCCTACTGCCTCAGCCTCCCGAGTAGCTGGGACTACAGCCATGTGCCACTATGCCCAGCTAATTTTTTATATATATATTTTTAGTTGTCCAGCTGATTTCTTTCTATTTTTTTAGTAGAAAAAAAAATTTTGACAGGGTCTCGGTCTTGCTCAGGCGGGTCTCGAACTCCTGAGCTCAAACGATCCGCCCACCTCAGCCTCCCAGAGTGCTAGGATTACAGGTGTGAGCCACCGTGCCCCGCCTTGCAAACTTCCTTTGATGACTTGTTAAGAAAAGCATATTTTATCCTGTTATCAAATCTGGGCAGGGGAGCAGTATTCAAGGAAGGGAGTGCCACAGAGATTTTTAAGCCAGAAGTGATATAACCAGGTAGGTGTTTGAGGAAAATTGGTCTGATCAGGATAAAGTGTGTATTAAAGAGAAAAACCGAAGGCAGGGAAGCCAGTCAAGAGGCTGTTGATACAGTACAGAGTATAGAGATCTGCTTGATTGAAGTCTTGGAACACTCTTGAGGTTTTAGGGTGGGTGAAGAAAGAAGAGACTAGGAATGGTGTGGGAGAGGAACTAGGAGTAAGGATCTTGGTGGCTAAGAGAGAAGAGAGTAAGGAAGAGGAGTTTATCACAGCAGGTGTATCTTGCATCAGAAAACTCAAGCAATTTAAGGACTAGGAGAATCATTGGCTTTCTCAGTTATGTAGGGATTTTAGCAATGAAGGTTAAAAGCCAAAGCTGATCTGTGAGATGAATAAAGATGGGGAGTCTTAGCATCATTGATAAAGTTGAAATAATACATTGGCTTTGTGGTTTAGAGAAGTTTATAAATACTGGGTTTTGTTATGTTCTGAGATATTCTTAGTGTAAGGTATAGCACCAAGAGTCTTTGGCATTGTTTTTCTAGATGTTCGTAATTCTAAATAATAGCATTTGAAATCACATACTGTTATATTTTTTAAAATACCAACAATTGTGATTGTCTTTTAAATGTGTACATATACCATCAACATGAGAACTAGTTCTGTAATTTAAAAAAATCCTGCTTTCTATTTAACTCTTCCTTTAGTCCATATATTCTGACTTCTGCAGATTCATAATAGAAATTCTATTCATTTTAATATTTTCATTCCTATATGAAAAACACAAACTTTTTCCTCTGCTCTCACACCGCAATCAATACAGTAGACCTCTGTGACCAAATGAGTGGAGGTTTTTCCTTCACAAAACAAGCAATCAATTCTGCAGCAGACACGAGCTGGGTGTCCTCCAATCCAATTCTGGTATGATCTACATGGAGATAGCACTAGATCACACAGGTTGAGGGCTTAGTCCCACAAGGCTGCCCCTCCAATGATGTTGGTCGCAAGCTCCAGGTGGTTTTACCAGTGTTTCTGACCAAGCAGCTATAAATTGGGGTTCCCAAGACACTCTCCTTGGGTTCAATTAATTTACCAGAGCAGCTCACAGAACTCAGGGAAGCACTTTCTTACATTTACCGGTTTGTTATAAAGGATATTACAAAGGGTACAGATAAAGAGATGCATGGAGCAAGCTGTGGGGGAAGAGGGAAGGATGAGCTTCCAGGCCTTCCAGGGTGAGCCACCCTCCAGGAACGTCTACACGTCCAGCTAGCTGGAAGCTCCCCGATCTGTCTTTTTGGGTTTTTATGGAGGCTTCATTAGATAGATGTGATTGATTAAATCATTGGCCATTGGTGAGCGGCTCCACCTTCAGCCCATCTTGCCTCCCTGGAGTGTGGGAGGTGGAGCTGAAAGTCCCAACCCTCTAATCCTGCCTTGGTCTTTCTGGTAACCAGCCCCCATCCCGAAGCTACCTAGGCGGCCAGCCACCAGTCAATCATTAGCATACAAAAAGACATCACCTTATGGAGAGTCTAACAATTTTTTGAGTCATAGGCCAGAAAATGGGGTCCAAGACCAAATATATATTTTGCAATGTTACCGTACCTAATTTTTAGGACCCAAAGTGGTTAGAAGCTGTGTAACTTCAGTATACTTGTATTTCTACCAAAAAATGGGACATACTATGAGGATTACCGTCTGTCAGATAGTTCCATGGTGTTAACTAAGTGTGTTGACACTTAGTATTTATTCAGTAAATAGTAGCTGTTATTATTTTCACAGTTTTATACATATGGTCTTGACAGTCCCTTTCTTTTGTTCAGTTTCACCCCATGCAACTTACCCATAGTTGAAGAAGTCTTCAGCAGCTGAACTAACTCATAATCTGAGCATATAACGTAGCTAGGCCTTACTACGTGCTTCTCACATTTTTATCAGCAATCTCAAAATTTTAAATTATGTTTGTAGTTATTCATAATTCGAAGTTTGAAGTCTAAAACATTCAAAATTTTAATGGGATCCTTTCTTTTTACTTGGTTAGCGATTGATTTTGGTAATGGAAAATGTGTACATTTTAAGAACTTTCTTTTTTCCCCTCTCCCAGGGGCTTCTTTCCTGTGGTTGTTGGCTTTATTAGAAGAGTGCCAGTCCTTGGATCGCTCTTAAATTTACCTGGAATTAGATCAGTAAGTGATCATGAATTTAGCAATATGTTTTATAAACCATCAAAATGCATACTCTTTGATTCTTTTTACTTCTAGAAACTTGAGTAATTGATACATGATTGAATAATTGATGAGTTTTTTATTATGATGTAAATGGTTACATCACATAGGTCATAGTTAGCATGAATACCAGAAAGTAATCATTGCTAAACCTGTAAAACCTGAAGTTTGTTTCATCATATCCATTTTTAATATTCTGTATTTTTTAGTATTACTCAGACTGATATGCTATGCCACCTTTCTCTTTGAGAGTTCAAGGCATTTTTCAATTCAGTTTTATATAATCTCTAATTTTAGAAGCAATAATATAAAAAGGAAACCATTATTTCTTGCAAATACTTTCTTTCCCAGACTCCACCAAGTGGAGTGGATTAAGACAGTTAAATAAAACACGATTATACTAGGAGTCAGATAGTAAGATTCTGTTCCCAGATCTATCCACAATTTGAACAATCTTTTCAAATTCGTTTCCCAGTATGTCCCTTGGTTTCCACCTTGACAAAATAAAGAGTCAAATCAGATAATAAAAGTTAAAGAGAACATTTTAAAAATTGACAAGTGAAGTCTCTTCCCTTCATTCAATATTCATTCAGCAAATGTTTGGTACTAAACTGCTAGCTTAGCGATTATAACAACATCTCTTAGTGGAAGCTCAGAATGCAACTTATATATTGCCTCCTTAGAAAAAGCTCTCTTGACTCCCTGTGGCTGGCTTGGGCTGTGCTTCTATAGCATTCCTGTGCACACCCCATCATAACATTTACTTCTGTTTTTAATTATCAAAAAAAAGGCTTCCACATGAAACTACAGTCCTTGACAGCAGAGACAGACTGAATTTTAGTCATTGTTGTCCCTTCACAGACCAGCATAATACCTGGCATATAATGGAAACTCAAAACATTTTTGCTGAACAAATGAATGAAGGATGGCATTTCACTGACCTCAGGAAACTTGGTCAATTTCAAGACAAGTGCAGATGATTTTGTTTTAGCCTATATCCTTAAGTTTCAAAACTAAACAAAATCCTTAAGTTCTAAAAGAATCTGGGTAGTCTGGAATTCAGCTGAGTTGGGGACAATCCTTTTGGCTGTAGATCTGACCCACATCAGAAGTATGCATATCCTTTGGATCAATTTCACAGTTCCAAGTCTATCCTGAACAACTAGGATAAACAGGCTTTAAAGGCACATAGAAAGACCACAAGTTCTAGTTAGGTCCAGAGAGTCTATCAGCTTCCTAAAGTTATTTACTGGTTTTTGTAAATGTTTTTTAGAGAGAAGGTCCATAGCATTTACTGAATTCTCAAAGAGCTGAAGGATGGCTTACCCATAGAAAAATAAGTACTACTATAAGCCTAATCCCATTTCCATCCCCAGGTTAATTTTAGACTCAGAACCTTATAGCCAAGAAAGCCTAGGTATTTCAAGTTACTTTTGGAGAGAGAGTGTTATGCTTTCTCTCCACTTAAATTTACCTTAAAAGTCTAATGAATCTATGAATTTTTCAGAACAACTTTTAGATTCAATGTGCCAGTCACCTATTTGTGATAATATAAAACAAGTTGGAACCTAGGCTTATAGGAGTATACCCTGATTTCATTTGCATTTATCGCCAAACTCATACAGTAGCCAGTACTGTTTATACTTAGAATGGCTTTTGAATTTACTGAAACTTGCTAGTTATAGAGTTGTAATTGTTTGTGTCCTTAATTTAAGGATTCTGCAGTATTTGCATAAATGGACACCCAATACAATAGATTGTTTCCTACCATTAACTTCATTATAATAAACGCTTAAGTAAAAATGTGAATAGTGAAATCAAAATGGTTAGATGACTGCTAGAATTTTATAGTATTAAAACCATCTGAGTTATATAACTTTTAACATCTCCACTAATTATATACAGTACTTTGTTTCAATCTTTACATCACCATCTGGAATTCTGAAGAAGGCCAAATTATGTTTGGGGTGGAGTAACCAAAGTAAATAACCACTAAAATGCTAAAATTTATATTCAACAATTATAAATTTATGCTTGCATCATTAAATCTGTTTTAATGTCATTGCCACTTTCAGTCTGAAGTCCAGAATACACATTTAAAGTATTTTTAGTCAATAACTGTTGTTAATTATTGAACTTAATGGAGTTAAATCTGTTTGTTCAAAGACTACGTAGGCCCAGAAGAGATCCACAGTAATGGTCAGTTGAAATATCTTATTGGGTTCATTAATGCATGAATGGCTGACATTTCAGTTTTTTATTTTTTAATTTTTTTTGTTAAGCTAGCAGTGTTATCTTCATTTTATATAATTTTTTTATTCATTGTGTTGCATTTTTCATGTTGCACCCTTAAATTCATATGTATAACATGTCATGCAAAAACAACTTTTAGAAAAAAATTTTTTATACACATTAATGTGTCAGAAGATAGTGGTGAGTAGTACTGGATTAATCATTGTCGGTCATACCTTAAATTTCCACAAATCTTCTTGTAAAGCTGGGTTTTTAAATCAACATTTAAAATGTTAATATAGTGTTTTATGATGCTATAGGCTTTCTTTAATTTTCTGTTTTTCTTCTCCTTACAGTTTGTAGATAAAGTTGGAGAAAGCAACAATATGGTATAACAACAATTGAATTTGAAGACTCATTTAAAATATTGTATTATTTATAAAATCCTTTGAAGAATATTCAGCACAAAATTAAATTACATGAAATAGCTTGTAATGTTCTTTACAGAAGTTTAAAACGTGTAGCCTACAAAGTACCAACAGCAATTAGCAAAGAAGCAATGAAAACAGGCTTCTAGTTGAGTGATCTAAGAAGTCAGCAAGCAAACTGAGGGAGATGAAATCCATGTTACAATGCATATTGAAACTCTTGAAGGCTATTTGTGTTGTTTTTCCGCAACGTACATTTGTGAAACACAGCCATCCTTAGAGAACTGTGGTGCCTGTTTCTTTTCTTTTTATTTTGAAGGCTCAGGAGCACCCATAGGTGTTTGCTTTTTAGAAATATCCACTGCAATGGCAAAAATATTTCCAGTTGCACTGTGTCTCTGAAAATGATGCATGAGTTAGATTGGATTATGTCATTTTAATGTATTAAAACCAAGGAAAACCCAGTTTTGATGTATGAATCACTTTTTTTTGTAAACATGGTTAAAATAAAACTTTCGTCATTCTTCTGAATCTTGATATTTTAAAACCAGGTGAAAATCTAAACTAGATATTCTTTGTTGGAGTATGCAAAGGTTTACTTTTAGGTCCTAAATTGTAGCTGACTAAGCACTTTTTGGTTAACAACACACCCTGGAAATACTCATACTTCGTGGGAATCTGACCTGCTAAGTATCTATATCATTCATTACATGTAAGCATTTAACAAAAAACACTCTTGACCATGAAGTAGTCTGTTACATAGCTTGTTTCCTTAAATAGTCTTTTATTTAAGATACTAAATGATGCAAACCAAATGGATTTTTTCCATGTCATGATGTTTTTTTACTTTTTTCTTTCTTTTTTTTTTTTACTTTTTTTATTTTAGCAGTGGTTTTTATTTTGTTTTTCATAAATTAAAATTACTAACTTTTTGTAATGTTTACTTTAAGACATATAACACGTTAAAAGGTTAAACTTATGACTTTTTTAAGGGCTGTTCATTTAATCTGAGTTTTCCCTTATTTTCACTTTTTTCTTACATACAAAAATCATTATGCATGATATATGCTTCATATTCACTCTTCATCTTGAATTAATCAAGAAAATACCTGAGTTCACATGCTAAAGTTATTTCATTGTAATTAAACCGGTGATAGTTTTTTAAAAACATGACACTAAAAAAATAATGTTATTTTCCTACAATTGCTGATTGACAGTAGGAAACACCAGTTGTTTCTTATTTAGTTTTCCAGTGGCAGCTTTTGTGGCAGATGTAGAACAAATTTCAACAGCCGTAGTACTATTTGTTTTACCACTAATGATTGCACTGTTTCCTTTTTTTAACAGTTGCACAGCTTTTTAATGCATAAAATTATAATTGAAATTTGTATTTATTTACAAACATGTCTACAAAAATATATTACACCTTGTGTTATTTTTAGTTAAATCTTGATGCACAGAGAACACCCAATCTTGCTCATCTAAAGAAGGAAAGACTTGGTATATAGCGTAATGGTTCAGTCTTGTGGATTACTGTCTTTTTTGGTACTTGCATTTGACTTACGATATCTGTGAAAATGCGATAATATTGACAAATGGAGACTCCTACCTCAATAGTTCATGGAATAATAAGAGCCTAATGTTGTGTCTAATGTTCTTCAAAAGAGTAATATCCTCACTTGGAGAGTGTCAAATATATATACCTTGAGGATTGACTTGTATAAGGTGCCCTGTAGAACTCTGTTATACATGTTTTTGACTGACCCATGTTATTTACAGTGGCTAGATAATTCTATTATACCTTTTTAGAGCAAGAACAGTATCTGTTAATGTAAGGAACGTCTATATTATTTAACTCCTTTGTAGACATGAATTTCTATCAAAATGTTCTTTGCACTGTTACAGAGATCCCTTTTTCAACAACTTATTTCAGAAAGCATTATTGGACTTGAAAGGATTTGATAATCTCCCAGTCCTTAGTAAGATTGAGAGGCTGGAGCAGTTTTCAGTTTTAAATGAGTCTGCAATTAATATCAAATGTGAGTTTGGGACTGCTTGGCAGCATTGTTATATTTCTTATTCAGAACCCTTGATGAGACTCTATTTTTAAACATACTAGTCTTCTGATAGAAAACACTATACATCCTGTTATTTCTTCCTTTCCAAAATCAGCCTTCTGTCTTTGTGACAAAAATGTACTTTGATTATTTCTATCGAGATGGAGGAAAAGGTCTAATACTACTTAGCCTTAAGTGTTTCTGTCATTGTTTAAGTGTATTTTCTGTAACAGAAACATAATTTGGAATGTTTTTCTTTTCCCCTTATAAATTGTAATACTGCTGCTTTAAAAAGTCTCACCATCAGATTATATTATCTAACAACTGAATATTGTAAATACACTTGTCTTACCTCTCAATAAAAGGGTACTTTTCTATTAATTGGTGGTCAAGTGTATCTTTATTATGAAATTCTAAAACTTAGCATTGCAAAATAACCCACCTCATTTTTTTAATTAGCCTCGTATGCAATTTTCTTCTTGTTGTCTTCACGTCTTTCATTTCCAAATTGTTTAAATGTACTCATAAATACAAATAGATTTCAAGTAAGCAAAAGCATTCTTAATTTTGAAAACTATTAAAAAGAAGTCACTTGCCTTGGGCAATATGCTATTTTGAAAAATCAGACTCTAAGATCTGCCAACCATTTGACCATTCGGTCATTTAACAGACACTTTGTGAGTACCTCTTGAGCACTAAAAGTCCCGCACTGAATGCAGGAGACCCAGGAGAACAGGAAGTGGTACCTGCCTGTGAAGAGTTTATAAATTTACAATTACTTGTAAATTCTTAGCCTTATTTCCAAAAACTCCTCCTGAGTTGTCCTGCAAACAAATGATGGAAGAAGAATTTGTGGTCTATCCTAACCTCTTATTTTGTCCCAGTCAGAATTTATTAGGACTGTTCAGTCTTCAGTGTGATTGATAATGCATTTTCAGAGGTGTCTCTGGAGAAAAAAAAAAATGACATCAGCTTTAACTCTGGGAGTTTTGTCTTGAGATGTTATTTATTTACGACTCTGTATACATGTATTCATCTTATTGTAGGTTTTTCTTTTTTTCTTTCTTTTCTTTTTGGGTGGGGGGAGAGAATTTCTTTGTTAATGTAGGCTTAGGGATTCAGAACTCACTGCTACTTGTGCATCCAGAAGCTGCTATTGAATTTCTATTGCTACAGGCAGTTGGGTCAGTTTACTGAAAGCTGCTATGATTGCCACCATTAATTGCAAAAGTTAAGAAGTGGACGATGAATTTAGAAATGAGTGGAGAAATGCTTAAATATTTTTTCCTAAAATGGAAGGAATATCTAATACTTAACTATTTGTCACCTAAATAAAACCACTTAACATCTGCAGTGTTTTGAGGGCAAATTTCGTTAAAATCAAAAAACCACTGGCCAAGTCTACCCCTATTTATTGAATTCAGTAATTAAACTACAAGCCTTGACAACTGTCAGGTAAACTGGAAGTCTTGAATCTGTTATTAAATATCCAGCATCTCTAACTGTGTCCTTGACTGAAAGGTCCCAACCTCTGTCCTTCTGCTGCCTGTGTACATGCAGGAGGTTGAATACCAGTAGCATGCTCAAAATTCATCGACTGACTAACATGCTTTTCCATGACCTTACCTTAACTCTCAAAGCCTAATTAAAATGTCACCTCTATCATCTTTCCTGACCCAGTAGGCAAAAACAGTTTCTCCTTTCTTGCCCTCTCATAGAACTTTCCACTTGCTTTGTATTGATTTGGTTATGAAAAAGATTCTTCAGTTTCAAGATCTGTTACCCACATTCGTATCTCCAGTTCCTGGCATTTAACAGGTGCTCCGTAAATGTTGGTTGAATAAATGAAAGTTAATTCTTCCGGCTCTTCGGTGCTGTCCCCACCGATCACCTTTTATGTATTGAAATCAGCCTCATGGAAGCAGGTTTTTAATCAGCCAGAAAGTGGAATCTAATGGTCTAGCCCCTGCAGAAGTCTCTACCTTTCTACCTTGCATTCCTTATGACTTGAGAAACTGACTTTACTACACCCAGCAGCTTGTCAATAGGGAGAGCAGGAATTATAGATAAACGAAAGACGATACCTACAGATGGGCTGCCCTTCTTAAAAGGGAGGCTGCTGAGGAGAGGGCAAGATGGCCAACTAGAGACATCGCTTGCCATACTTTCCCAGAGAGAAGGGGATTTCAGATAGAGGATTGGGGAGAGGAGATGCAGCTAAAGTGTAGATCATAGAAGTGTCAGAGCCTGCCAGGGAACTTACAGAGGAAATTGTGAACCAGAGAAGGAAGAAGATAAAGGAAAGGAGATATCAGCGAGGATCAAACTCAGAGAGGCTTGGAGCCCAGTGAAGGGGCATGGGAGGATCCCTCTCTCCCTCCCACAAGCCTCCGGTGACTAGCAGGCTACCAAGTTTCTTGGAGGCTTTTCCACTCCCATAAGCCCACGCACAGCCACAAACACAGAATAGTTTGAGCACATGCGTGATCCCAGAGCTTGGACAGTCCATGCTAGGTTCCCCTCCAAAGAGACTGACCCAAGAGGCTGGAGAGCAGGCTTCCTTCCAGTAGCATTCCTATATACCAATAACAGTCAAACCAAGAGTCAAATCAACGACTCAATACTATTCACAATAGCTACAAAGAAAATAAAATACCTAGGAATATATTTAACCAAGGAGGTGAAAGTTCTCTACAAGGAGAACTACAAAACTCTGAGGAAAGAAATTGCAGAGGATACAAACAAATGGAAAAACATACCATGCTCATGGAAAGGCAGAAACAACCTTGTTAAAATGTCCATACTAACCAAAGTGATTTACAAATTCAACACAATCCCTGTCAAGTTACCAAAGTCATACTTCACAGATCTAGAAAAAATAATTCTACACTTCCTTTGGAACCAAAAAAGAGCCCAAATAGCCAAAGCAATCTTTAGCAAAAATAACAAAACTACAGGCATCACATTACCAGACTTCAAACTATACTGCAAGGCTATAGTAACCAAAACAGCATGGTATTGGTACAAAAATAGAGACAAAGACCAATGGAGCAGAACAGAGAACCCAGACATAAAACCTACAACCTACAGATTTTTGACAAACAGACAACAACATACACTGGGGAAATGAAGCCCTAGTCAATAAATTGTGCTGATAAAATTGTATAGCCACATGTACAAGAATGAAACAGGACCCCTACCTCTCACCACTGGCAAAAATTAATTCAAGGTGGATAAAAGACTTAGATCTAAGGCATGAAACCATAAAAATTCTAGAGGAAAATGTAGAAAAAACTCTTCTAGGTATTGGCCTAGGCAAAGAATTTATTAAAAAGACCCCAGTGTCAATTATGGCAACAATAAAAATTAATAATAGGATTTAATTAAACTAAAAAGCTTCTGTACAGCTAAGGAAACAATCAACAGAGCAAATAGACAACTTACAGAATGAGAGAAAATATTCGCAAGCTATACATCAGATAAAGGGCTAATAACTAGAATTTACAAAGAACTCAAGCAAGTCAGTGAGAAAAAAACAAAAAACCCTTTGAAAAAATGGGCAAAAGACATAAACAGATGCTTCTCAAAAGAACGACAAATGGCCAGGAAACATATGAAAAAATGCTCGACATCACTAATCATCAGGGAAACGCAAATTAAAACTACAATGAGATCTCACCTTATCCCAGTTAGAGTGGCTTTTATTAAAAAGTCCAAAAACAATAGATGCAGAGAGAAAGGAATGCTTATACACTGTTGGTGGGACAGCAAATTAGTACAACCTCAATGGAAAACAGTATGGAGATTCCTCAAAGAACTAAGTAGACCTTCCATTTGATACAGCAATTCCATTACTGGGTATTTACCCAAAGGAAAAGAAGTCATTTTATCAAAAAAGACACTGCACTCAAATGTTTATTGCACCACAATTCATAATTGCAAAGATGTAGAATCAACCCAAGTGCCCATCAATTCATGAGTGGATTAATAAAATGCGGTATATGTATACCATGTACTCAGCCATAAAAAAAGATGAATTAATACCTTTTGCAACAATCTGGATGGAACTGGAGATCATCCTCCCAAGTGAAGTATCACAAGAATGGAAAAACAAACACCACGTGTACTCACTATTACATTGGAACTAACTGATGAGCACACAACGTGCAGAGGGAAGTAAAACTCAGTGGAAAGCAACCAGGGGGAAGGAGAGGAGGGGAGGAGAATAAATCAACCTAATGGGTACTATGAACACTATTTGAGTGACGGTCACACCTATAGCAAGGACTCAAGCATTACAGAAATGATCCATGTGACCTAAAACATTTGTACCCCCTTTAAATATATTAAAAAGTGGGGATGCTGCTGGGGGAAGCTACTGGTAAAGTTTTGAGACTGGTGTGAATCACTGATTCTCATTTTTCCTTTCCAATATGAAATGAAAAGGAGAGGTTTTTGGGTTTTGTTTTCCTTTTTCAAAATGATGGGTTTGTTTGTAATTCGAATCACTATTAAATGGTAGAACTACCCCAAGGATAAAATTAAGAACTAAACTTATTCCCTAAGTGAAGAAAGCCAGAAATAACATCCTGCAACAAGAGGGGCCACTTGCACAACAGTCTCTTGCTGAAACAGTGAGCAGTGAAACAATGATGATCATGTCAGGTAACGGAATCCCTGAAGAAGAACCTTCTGGTGTGATCTTTGTGATGCTGTGAGTCGTATGGCAGGATAAGGACTAGTCTCGGTGATAAAACACGAACTCTACATGTTAGTGTCAAGTCAAATTCTCTGAATTTTCTCCTAAGCAACACTCAGGATCTACTGCGTAATCTTGTTAGGAAGATTGAATTAAAAAATGGATGTCAAAGTGCTTTGTCAAATTTAAAGTGTTATGAAAATATTAGGTATTATTGTTCTGAGAGTATTTCTGGCCAAGGACCTACATCAGAAGTAGGACCACTAACAGCCCCTATTTCATGATTTTATTTAATGGTCACACCTGGCAACAGCTAGTGTTCAACCTGACTCAAATTACAGAATTTTTGGATCATTCCTCATATTTTTGAGCTACCAATCTTTATAAGGTTCAACATTTTCAAAGAGCTATCAATGTTAGTATTTTGATGCTTGCATCTTTATCCAAGACTTTTTTGCTATATTTGTCTTATTATATCTTTATGCTGCTCTTACATATCATACACTAGTCCACCATTAGCAGCCATGTGCTGTGAGTTATCCTGTAGTAATGGTGGCTGTACATTCATTCACACGCACTATGCCTGGTCATTTGGAAAATGAGCGGTAAGATATTCCAGTTTAGGAAATAAGGCAAGGTAAGTGAACTTTAGCCTTCCCTGCTTTACTTTTCTTTATCTAGCCCCAACTCCCTAGATGGTATTTCTTTTAACTCTCCTCAGAAAACTAATGTCTTCATATTATCCCTCCCCCTAGATATTCTGAAAGGGTTTATAAATAGAGGAATTGCAACATTATCTATCCCACAATGTGAGTTCATTGGGGATGGAGGCCTTTAGTAAAAAGGAAGACAGGGTAAAGCCATTGGCTAATGCATTAAAGCCCCTCCTAAAACTGGTAGCCCTTTGGGGAAATGGCATCTTACACCTGTTTGTGAGACAGCTGGCCTAAGGGGCTGACTGGCCCCAGCAGAAAATAAAGCCTGGGTAGGAGATTGAACCCATCATACTATACCATCCCTATTTCTCTCTATTCTGTCATCAAAAAAGTAACTTGGACATTTTGTACCATAATAGCCATATTGTCCAGGTAACCTTATCCAAGATGGCAGCTGTTTTCCATGTGAACACAATAATCACTAACCCTGAAATAATGCCATTTAAACAGTGATAGTTGATCTCTTGGTTTAGACCTGTAAAAATCTGTTAAAGTTTTGCGATTTAACATTTTATTGGGGGCCAATGCCCTTTGGAAATCCTCTTAGAAGAAACACATTCTGTCATGTTATTCTTAATAAGACTGCAGTATTGATAATATGCCAAAACCATCCTCTTCATTTGTGCACGTTAAACTGAAAATGGCAGCTTTGACGTAAAACATCTGCTTGCGAATTCATTAGCTGAACTATTATAAACAAATCACATGTATTTACTTTTCCTTAAAATTCTAAGTTTGAAACATGTTTTATTGGTGATTCATTTTCCTGTCCTCTTCCTAAAACCTTTGTGTTTTGGGTATGGAGAAGGGAGAAAGGCATTTTACTTATCTGTTAGGTAACCTAGTAATTGGAGTTCACTTATGACTTTATTTAAAACATAATCACAGCATATTTTATTTCTTTCATTGCTCTTTTTTTGAAAGAAATTGCTATAATCCTTTGAAATTAAAATCCTAAATTATAACATTTAAAGTAATATTAAAATTTTATCCAGTTTTAGTGTTAACCTTCTGGTCCTTAGTTTTTATCTTTCTCCTCTCCTAAGACTGGAACAAAACATTGTACTGATGATTCTGTCTCTCTCTTGCTTTGGTTATTCCTTAAAGACAGTAAATACTTCTCAAGTTTCTACCTGCAAGGTGCTTTCTATATTCCATTCTCATTTACTACTCAAACCTCAGTTTTTCTGTCTGCATGTGACTGTCAAGTCTAAATATCAGAACCCAAATTCCAACCTCTCTTTTTCAAGTATCTGCAGGTAGATAGCATCAGCCTCTCAAACTTCAATCCCAAACCATCTGTTCCCTCCTCAAACTTCCTGATATTTCTATCCCAGCCACGCAGACTCTGAGGTTTAGTTTTCATCATTTCTTATATCCACTAAAGCTTTGCCACTCAAAATGTCCAAGCGTCAGTAGCATTCATCAGCATCACCTGGGAGTTTATCAGAAATGCAGAATTTGCGCACACCCCTCAGCTGCACTGAATCAGAATCTGCATTTTAACAAGACTCCCAGGTGATTCCTGTGCACATTAATGCCTGAGAAACACTGCCCTGAAAAAGAAATTGCTGTGGTCTGAATGTGTTCCCCCAAAATTTGTATGTTAAAATCCTAAACCCCAATGTGATGATATTAAGAGATGAGGCCTTTGGGAGGTGACTAGGTCATGAGGATGGAACCCTCATAAATGGGATTAGGGCCCTTATAAAAAGAGTCCTAGGGAGCTTATTTGCCTCTCACGTGATGTGAAGACACTGCAGAGAAGTTAGAAGTCTGCAACGCAGAAAAGGGCCCTCACCAGAACCCATGCATGCTGGCTGGTGCCTTGATCTTGGAGTTCCTAGCCTTCAGAACTGCGTAGTGAATTTCTATTGTATATAAGCTACCCAGCTTATTGTATTTTGTTACAACAGCCCGAGTGGACTAAGATGGGGACCATCTCTCTTATCCATGGTAACTTAGCATATGACAGTTACTCAGGTCCTTATTCAGTATCTGTATATAGTTCTTTCAACTGAATATTGATATGTTTTCATCCTATCCCTCTTGCCTTCTAAGAATTTCCTTCTTTTATCTTCTCTTTCTTCTACATCATCAATTTCTCCTTCTCTACTGCTCATCATCATCAATATACATGTCTTACAAAAGTTTTCTAAGTTGTCATCAACGGAAACCAACAAACCCGGGGGATTTAGGCAAAAGAAGACTTTATTATAAGAACACTGCTGCTGGCATCACTACCGCACTGTAGCTGGTATTGTTCCAGAAAGCCAATCCCACTACAACCACTGCTTCACCACCAGGGTGCTTTTCCCATCCTGGCTCCAGCCTGCCAGCCTGAGCAGCTACATCTGATTGGTGAAGCCTCTCCACCTGCCCACACGCTACCCAACAGGGAGGCTAGAGAATGATCTGGCATTTTTCAGCTTGTACAATAAAAGGAAGACTCTGCCTCCCAATAAGATGCATAATTCCATAATTCATAATTTAAGGAATTTTAAGAATTTCCTAAAAATGAAAGTATCCAGATGTTACTGGGAGACCAAAAAGAATATCAAATCTCCACCACATTCAAATAGCTTTTAAAAAATCCTCGTTTTTCTTTCCCTTTCTTTGTGACATTTCTAAAAAAAGGTTGTCTGCACTTGACTTTATTTCCTCATATCCTATTCACTATTCACGCCACACCAATCTTGCTTCTATCCTCAAAAACCATCATATTTCCAAACTCAGTGGGTACTTCTTGGAGCTCATATTGCTTGAGCTCTCAATGTTATTAGATCTTCCCTTGGCTTCCATGGCATTGGGGTCCCCTGGAATTTCTCCTTTCTTTCTGACTGTCTGTCTCAACCTTCTTTTCTGGCTCTTCCTCTGCTCGTTCTTTCTGTTTTCATGGCTCTGTCCCTGCCTGTCTTCTTTGGCTCCCTTCACTCCCTAAGCATTCTCATTCTATCCCAGTCTTTTTCTGGCCTTAAAATTCTAGAATTCTTAAGGCTAACCATTCTTGCCTTTGAAAAAATAAAATCTGTAGGCTGGTCGGCTCTTTGCTGAGCTCTATAGAGTTTTGCATTTCTAACTGCCTACTTCGTGATTCTACTTGGGTGTCTGATAATCATTTTAATTTTAATATGCTCATAAGGCAACTCTTAATTTTCCCTCTCTTAACTGGGTCCTTAAGAAGCCTCTTCAATTTCAGTAAATTGCTTCATCATTTACCCGGTGTTTGAGCTACAAACCTAAGACTCATCATCCTTGATTTATTTAATATTTTTTCTCATAGTCTCATATTCCATTGATCCATAAGTCCTGTATTTTCTACCTCCAACATATATCCCAAATTCACGTACAGCTCTCCTTTCCCTGCATAAACCAGCCCAGTCTAAGACATCATCATCTTTTGCTTACAACCATATTTCCGTAGAACTGGCCCATTCCTCCCTCCACCCTCATTTCAAAGTGTTCTCCCCTGTGACCCTCAACTGTGCCTCCACTGGTGTCCTTCTTCCTCAAACAGGCCAAGCTCTTTGCTGTCTCAAAGTTTTGCTTTTCTTTCTACTGCAGAGAACGCCTGGAATACTAATTTCCACTCCAGCTTACCCCGTGTTTGACTTCAGTTTATCCTTCAAGACTCCCCTCTACTTTTATCATCCCCGATGTAGCCCACCGCTTACCCTATCACGTCATCTCACTTAGTTTTACTTAATAATTGGAAACGTTCTTTAATTACAGTAGTCCCCACGTCTCCACAGTTTCACTTTCCATGGTCAACAACAGTCTGAAAATATTAAATGGAAAATTCCAGAAATAAACAACTCGTAAGTTTTAAATTGGGCACTATTCTGAGTAGTGTCACGAAATCTCTTGCTTCATCCCGCCTGGGACGTGAGTCACCACTTTGTCCATCATGTCCGCATGTATACACTACCTGCCCGTTAGTCACTTATTAGCTGTCTCAGTTGTCAGACAGGAAAAATCATAGTATATATTGTGTATATATATATGTATGTCTATCTCCTTGGTTTCAGTTATCCACTGTGGGTCTTGGAACATAGCCCCCCTTCCTATGAATATGGGGTGACCACTGTACCTTATTTACCTGTTCATCAGTTTAGGGTATTTCTCCCCTGACAAGAAGGTAAGTTTGATCAAAGCATAGACCATGTCTTTTCAGTGTATGGCTATGTCTCTTGAACTAAAAGGAGGATTGTCTAACACATAGTAGGCATTCAATAAATATTTGGTAAATAATTTAATCCACAGATAATTAAGTGAATGACTGATATTAAATTCCATTGAGATTTCCTAACCTTCTCATTTCTAACTGATTCAGCTTTAGCTGTCAGTAACAGCTTGATAGCTAGTTACCCAAGACAAATTTCCTTACTTATTCATTTATTTTTGATTCTGCCTTGGACTATTGATTGTTTTCATTAATAATAGTGATAATACAATGTTTTGGGCAGCTAGTAGGAAAAGCAAAGCAATGATGCTGATACATTCAGAATGTCTCCTGGCTAATGTGGTCAGTTTCTAAATGAATAATGTCCACACATCAATCTTTCCTCTACTTCCTGCAATTGAATCTCCCTAGAGGAGTCATCGGATTCTCTCAGTCTTGATGATTGACAGGGTGTCCCTGTGGACTCCCTAACTCCACTGCAGCTGGGGAGGGGCTCCTTGACACCAAGATTTTAAAAGTCCCAAGTTCAGAACAAGATCAGAAAACTCACAGGTAAAGCTATAGTTATTGCAGAGTTCTGAAAAGAAGTAAAACATGAAGGTAAGTAAAGGTTTTATTCATTTGTGACTTTTTAGCTATTTTACAAAAAGCTTTATAGCTTTTTACCTATTTTATGTTTCATAAATATGACTTTAGAATAACAGAATCATTTGATTTTACTAAGAAAAAAATTCACTTATTTACTCAATTCCTGATGTGGGTAATGTAAGGAAAAGAACGTATTTCTAAATAATTTTTTTAAGTGGAATCTTGTAGATTAACTAGAAGGTAGACTGGAGAAACACCTCTGCATCCTGAGTATTAGAACACAGTGAGAAGTAAGGGGTTTGTTATCGTCCAGGCATCAAGGAAGGAAGCAGAAGATCCCATCCGCACAGAAATGACCCTCTTTGGTTGATCGTTTTATGCAGGGGCTCAGAAGTCTGGCAGCAACAATCTTGGCTCTTTTCCTGGTGTTTTCTTTCCTGGGAAGCTCCAGCAGCGCTCCGCAGGTAATCAAATGCGAAATGTGCGCTGTGTGGCCACGCTGCTCTTTCTCTTTTTTACTTTTTCTTTCTTTTTCCTCTTTCTCGTTAGAGGATTGGGCTGCAAATGTTTCTCTTCTCCCCGGTTTTTAGGGACTGTTTGAGAGAAGGAACTGGACTCCGCAAGCTATGCTCTACCTAAAAGGGGCACGTAAGTTGCAAGCCCTTTGCTCTTCCTCCAACAATAATGGAAGACCCTTCGGCGTGCGTGAATCCATGAACAGATAGATAGCGAATAATATCGAGTTTGTTTCCCTAAATAATCGTGGCCATCCCGGCCAACTCAGTTAATAAAAGAGACAGGTGGGTGAGGGAGGGCGGTGGGAGGGAAAGACTCCCTGGTTATTAGAAATCCTCCATCCTAAACTGGAGGGTTGCCGTTTCTTGGCGCACTTGGGGACTCCGGGGTTGCCCGGGAAACATCGCTCCAGGCGCGGGAACGCGACCTCTGCTGTGACCTCCGCTCCAAAGCGCCCCTGCGGCGTCCTGCGGGGCGCGGCGCTTTGCTCCGGGACTCCAGGGCGCTGGGATCGGAGCGCTGGAACCCCGCCGCCCAGCGCGACCCCGACCGGGCGCAGCCCCACCACGTCCCGGCCTGGGCACTGCGCGGTGCCGAGCGGCGGTGCCTTAACCCCGATTGTCCCGGCCGGGCGGGCGCTGAGACGCACGTCTCGCTTTTGCAGAGGGGCGCCGCTTCCTCTCCGACCAGAGCCGGAGGAAGGACCTCTCCGACCGGCCACTGCCGGGTGAGTGACTGAGGGAGCCGGGGCGCTGACGCCGTGACTTCGAGCAGGATGGGGAGGGCAGGGCTCGCCCCGCCCTGGCGCCGAAAGCAAGCGCCTCCCCTCCGGAGGACGCGGCTCGGAGGCCGCCCTGAGACGCGGTCAGCCGCGGTTCAGCCAGGTGGGCAGCGGCGACAGGACGCCGAGCGCCGGGGCTGGGGATCGCGACGTCCGGCCCAGCGCTCACAGTGGCAGGGCGGGGGAGGCTGGGGCGCAGCTGTCGAGACCACCCGGCGTGCTGACGTCCCCAGGGAGTTACTTATTTTGGGACAGGCAAGGCCCGGGGTTTAGCTCAGAGGGAGAAGAACAGAAATGCTTCTAAAAATGTACCTGCGCATTTATGTAGGACCTTTATTCAGCTTCTTAAACACTGTTAAAATGGGAACTTACCTCGGAACTTCAAATATGTGCGTCTATCATATTACTAGAAAGAGCTATCAAAAGGTTCAAAATCAAAAATAATTAAGTAGGGGCCATGAAGAATGGAGGCAGGGACTGTTAGTTTTCATGATAAACTTTCTCATGCCATTGAATTAAAAAAAATCACAGTACAATTTGATAAAATTTTAAAGATTGAAATGCTAAAAATAAAAAGTGTACTTATTTTGAAAAATACCAAACATTGTGCTGAGCACAGAGTAGATACTTAACAAATTTTTGTTTAGCTGCTTCAAGCTTGCAGTGTAATTAAGCTTAAATATTTTATGAGGGTAGGGTTTGTTTTTCCACTTCAGTTGCCCCTAGATTGAAAATCATGATTTGTATTGAATTAGAATCATTTGTCTTTTGTCAACTTAGGTTTGAAATAACTTTGAACACTTAACAGGTGCTGGTTGAGTCAAATAATCACCTTATATGTGGCCAAGAATGTAGATTATTATCTCAAAGTGCTTTGAAAGTAAGAAGAGAGGACATAATACAGGCTCCATGCAGGAAAACGTCTAAAGCTTTTGTCCAAACCTCCCATTTTAAACCGTGAAGGGGGACATTTCTCATGGGCTCTTTGTCTTAATCCTTAAAATTCTCATTGATACCCTGTGTGTATACTCAGCCTAACCACTTGTAGGCCATTCTCAAGAGAAATGTGAAATGTTTCAATTTATAAAAATCAGTCTTCTGTGGAAGGGGCCTTTTGCTTAGGGGTCAAAAATCTGTTTCATAGAGGTATTTTTAGCATTATAGCATACTAGAATAGGATTTACCTATATGAATATTTAAATGCTAACAGAATCTGTATACATTTTTGTTTCTCCAGAAAGACGAAGCCCAAATCCCAAACAGCTAACTCTTCCAGAGACAGCAGCCCTATTACTGGCTTCCTTACAGAAACCACAAGAAGGTACATGCATAGTGACCTCTTTCAACTGCAGGACAGAGTGGCTTTGCTCACTTTTAGGATTCTGTGTTGAGTATAACCCCCACCCACCCAGAAATTCACAGAGATGTTTATTCTACAAAGACCAGCATATTACTCATTACAATGAGTCCCAAGAATATAAAAACATTTCCATGGGTGAGACTGGGGCATTTTATATGCATTTCACAATCCATAGGCTATTGTAAACTTTCTTTCTTTTAGAACTCTTAAAACTGAAAGAGCTCAAAGTCCATTTTCATTGTTTTATAGTTGAACAAACTAAGGTCAGAAAGATTAAATAACCACAAATCCAATTGCTCACTATTAAAAGTTAAACCAAAATGAAATTGCTAGAAGTCAATCATTTTTTACTTATAAACACAGCAGTCTCATATGGTTCACTCCAATAGATATGGGCCAGTTCTGGATCTAAGCCTGTGTAATTTTCATTGTGTTTTTATAGCTTCTTCTATACCAGGATTAGATGTAATCTTCAAATAAGGGCACTCTGTCCAGGTAGCATTAAAACTACCAGTTGAATTAAGGCATCTTGGTAATGGGTCAAACAGGTCTTTGGAGTCTAAAAATCCTGGGTCGAAATCCCAGCTCTGCTGCTTATAATGAAGTGACGATGTACCCATGTGCAAGGTCTCTACAAGAACCCAGTGAAACAAGGTATATACTTCTTATGACTATTAAGAAGTCATCAAAGCATAATAAATAGACCTAGAATGTTCTCTTTCAAAAATTATAATAAGGCCATATTTAGGACATAATTTAAATTTTTAAATATTTTTAAAAGTACATATATTGTGTTGTCCCTGAGCAATTGGTCAAAGCACATGCTGCTGCCCTAGTTCTCTGACATCTTTGCTGTTGGAGAAATCATATGTGATCTGTGCCTAGTATTAGATGGGCCATGTGGGAGATGGGAAGAGAGCAGAAGGCACTTTCTGCCTTCAAGCTTTGGCTTTGTTGTGAAAAAATTCCTAGGAGAGGCAAGTAGAAGAGAGTGCAATAAAGAGGTCTTTTGAACTCAGAGCAAGGCCATGGCTAACTTGGGCATACAGGGGATTATATCAATCAGCAAATGAGTATTTATGCCTGCTAGGTGCTATGTAATGTGGCAGGCAGAGAAGAAAGTAGATTAAGCAAAAGCAGGCAATAGAATAGCCTTTCCAATGAAAATATAGGATAAGCAGCCAGTGAAATAGCAGAACATAGGAGTAGTGGTTATGACAGAGTTATTGCTACTGCCACTGCTACTATGAGCTAATAAGGATTTAATGCTCACTATAATGCAATGGGCCAGGCACTGTTCTAAGCACTCCACATTGGATGTGTACGTTTAATCCTCACAATAACCCTAGGAGGTAGGCACTCTTATGCACATTTTACAAATGAGGAAGTAAAGGCACAGAAAGATGAATAACTTGTCCACCATCACATATTGGGTACACAGTGGAACTGGGATGAAGACAGAAGGTAACTTGATCTTTATTGGAGAATGACTGGGATGACCTATGGATTTTCTGCAGAGAGATGGCATAGAAAAGAAGGAGAGTCTGGTTATGACACATAGGGTAATAACAAGAGAAATAACAACAGCTACAATATGGGAGCACTGACTCTGTGTCAGATGTTATTGCTAATCTTTATAGCTCAGAAAACTGAGCCTTCAAGAGGTATGTTTACTTTCTTAAAGCCATGCAGATAGTAAGGAGTGATATTGGGATTTTAGCTCAAGTCCGTGTGACTCTACAGCTCTTTCAGTTATGCCATGCCAGCTGTCAAATGGAGTGTATCAGAGAGAAAAAGTTGGAGTGGGGAACCCATAGGAAACCAGAAAATAATACAGGAGTGAAGTGAGGAGGTGCAGTCAGGCAGTGGGAGCGGAGGAAGAGGCTCAACTCTGAGCCATACTGGAAAGAAGAAAAGACGGGATCCCTGTTCACTAAAGATATAAAAGAGAATCCAAAGTCAAGCACATTTTTAAAGTGTTGTGCGTGAGAGTTTACAATGGTGACGATGATAAGAAGGAATGAAAGTTTCTGTGGATATGGAGAAGGGTTCATTTCAAGGTCAAAGGGACATTTTAGTGAATAAAGGCGGGTAGGTCAGTGGTTCTCCACTATGCGTCTGTGGACTGCTTACTTCAGAGCTACCTGGAGAGCTTACTGAAAAGTACAGATTTCTTGGCCTTAGGCCCAGAGATTCTGATTCTGTGTGACTGGAGTGAAGCCCCAGAATCTGCATCCTTAAGAATTTCCCCCACATCATTCTTATGATGGGTCGGGTTTGAGAACAACTGGAAATTCACAGATGGGTCAAAAAGTTTGAAACCATGAAAATGGAGATTCTCTCCCAGGGCTTAGATACAGAGGAGGAAGAACAGATAATGAAAGATTTGCCTTGGAAAACACCCAAAATGCAAGGGAAGAAGGGGGAAATAGTATTAGTGAAAGGATATTACAAGGAGCACACAGAAATGTAAGAGGAAAAGCAGAATAATACAGTATCCCAGAATCAAGAATGGAAAGTTCCCGCCGGGTGCGGTGGCTCACGCCTGTAATCCTAGCACTCTGGGAGGCCGAGGCAGGCAGGTTGTGTGAGCTCAGGAGTTCGAGACCAGCCTGAGCAAGAGTGAGACCCTGTCTCTACTAAAAAAAATAGAAAGAAATTATCTGGACAACTAAAAATATATAGAAAAAATTAGCTGGGCATGGTGGCACATGCCTGTAGTCCCAGCTACTGGGGAGGCTGAGGCAGGAGGATCGCTTGAGCCCAGCAGTTTGAGGTTGCTGTGAGCTAGGCTGACGCCATGGCATTCACTCTAGCCAGGGCAACAGAGTGAGACTCTGTCTCAAAAAAAAAAAGAATGGAAAGTTCCAAGAAGGGAGTAATCAGAGCATCGACTATAGCAGAATGGTTAGTAAGAATACAGAACTCAGGGGACATTAAGCAGTGGCTCACAAGACTTCTCCTCAGCTCCTGCCCAGTGACACGATTTGCTGCTGCTGGTCCCTGTCTGAAAGGGAATTTGATTTAGAGGGAATTTGGTTTAAGAAAGTAAGCTGCAGAGTTAAGAGAAAGCAGATACTAGGTATTGGAGGGCTAGGTGAGGAATAGTTGAATAATAGGTAGAGGATGCTGTATCCAAGGCGAAATTTTTTTAAATTCAATATTTGGAACACTTACTGATTTTTGTCTCTTCTTTTTGTCTCATTTCCTCCCCGTAACTCTAGCTCACCTAATAAAGGAAAATTTGTAAATGTGTCCCCATGTTATCTTTCCCAAGTCAGATGCATTTTAACAGGCAATAGAGACAGTCTTTTGATGAAAGTGAATGATTGTAATGATGGGTATTTTAGACATGAGGAAATTTATCAGAGTAAGACATGTGGCCCTCAGATGTATCATGTTGTAGTTTCATTCATTATAAAGATTCAGATGTAAAATTTGAATTTCCCCATCTACCTAAACCTGAGGGGAAAATTTTTAAAACCAAAAAAGTCCAAACCCATTTTGGGAGAGTTTTCAGTAGCAGAGTCCATGAGTTAATGTAACTTAGGGAGTTAAATGTTTATTTTCTGAGGTTCTCTTCATTTCACTTTTTATTCTTTTATTAATAAAATACAGAATATCTGTTTAAGTAATTTTTTTTTCTTACAGATGAGGAAGAAAACTTTGGTCAAACCAGATACCTGGAGGGCAGTCTGCTAAACTGGTGAAGATATACCAGATTATGTGCAATTATAGTTCTATTCTGCTGAAAATATGAACCACGTGAATAAAACCCTTGGACCCTTTTTATTCCATTTGTAATCTTAGGAATGTGCATAGCTAGTTTTATTCTTTCAGAAGCAAAAGAAATGTAGAGTTCTTAGCTGAGAACATCACCACCTGCTTTCATTGCTTTCAGGTCCTGTTTAGATCAGCAAAAGGTTTAGATCACCTTGTGTCTTGAGTTTTTTAGAACATTTATAATGATAAAGCTGAAGACTCGAAAGTGTTCTTGCCTTTTCTTACACAGCCAGTACCTGTCTTGATCTTACTTGTTGGTTTTTTTTCATTCCACTTGCACTTGGTTGTCACTCAAGAGAGATTCTCCCTCGCTGTTTTCGCTTTTTCCCCTCGGGAGGAGGTTGGCAAGCATGGCAGGATGGGAAAAAGGAGAGTATGTCTCTCTGTAGTTCATCCAGGTTAAATAACCTTTTAAGAAGGGAAATTGGATGACTGGGGAGAAGCCCTGTGATGGGAACACTTCAGTGTGGTTGCTGAGAGAGAGGACAACCGGTGAGGTGGAAGGTTCACTGAAGATCCAGAGCTCCCCTTGTGCTCTTTGGGAATCTCCCTGAATTCTGTTTAGAAACGTGGATCTAAATGTTACTGGGAAATAAGCTGATGGAGACACACTCTGCTTGTGCATATACCACATAAAAGGATCAAACCAGTGTTTTAAAAGGAACCCATTTTCCAGGACCAAACAGACTCAACAGATGCAAATACTTTTCTTACTCTAGTTGCCTAGAGCTCTAGCCTTGATGGGACATCATAACATTACATAAAGGCACTCAGATAACGTAAGTGCATGGCAATATGCCTAATTTACTCCTTTTCAAAGTCAATGTGAATTCAATACCGTACGAATACATACACACACGCACACACACCCCTTCAGCAAGCATAATAATATATTTATTTGGAATTATAATATGACCATAATGTTAATTATTTTTACCTAATTAATTCAGAATTGTGACTGATGAATATTATAAGTGGAAAATATTGTTAATTCTTATTGTCATCAGCATATAGCCATTATTTTGTAGCCAAAGAATATCTTTATGTGAATGTCTCTGTAATTTGGAAGTGTAATTTCACTGTGTTAAAAAATCAAAACCCTGCTTATAAGATTTGTCTGTATCTTGTGTCAGAATTGAATAATGAAACTAAATTCAACTTCTGTATCTTGTATCAGAATTGAATAATGAAACTAAATTCAACTTAATGTAACATTAATCTCTGTCCAAAAATAATATGTGAGTATTAAAAGTTTGCGTGGTATTATAATAGGCACCTGTCATTAATTCTGATTTGATTTTAAAGTTGATTTATTAGGTAGTGCATATGTCCAATTTATTGAAAATTATTTACTCATCGGACATAAATTTGTACATATTGGCTATTCAAATATTATGTTTACTCTATGAACATTTTTAACATCTATCTTATGAAATAATTCTTCCCACAACTAACTACCCAGAACAATTTCAAGTATTTCATACTAAACAATGTTTTAAAAAGCTGTCTAACTGACCAATGGTTGTTAAAATATAGCTCCAAGTACTGTAAGTACGAGAATTTCTTGAATGTTTCACCATACAAATGTACTTTTAAATTACAAAGGTCCCTCTCCCCAGTTTGCTTTTCAACTATCTTAGGATGTCTTTGCAATTCTCTTTATTCCTATATTTTTATATAACTGATCATAGATCAAAAAGTTTTCACACCGTATGGCTTGTGTTTTAAAATTCGGAAATTTCTGCCTTCAGGGCATTCCCAGGAACTAGAATACCTCTGGGCCTCCAGAAGCTACTTTCAGCCACTTTCTGTTCCTGCCTGTCCTCTGTGTCCCACCTCCCCTGTGGCTATCTGGCCTCCATCCAGGGCTCTCAATTATTCTTTGTCGTCCTGGGTTTCCAGGTAGATGCCTCCCCTTTCCCTCACCACCACTGTGATTCTGAGAGGAGAGAAGAGGACAAAGGGGCCCTGGCTTGTTCAAATCAGCCTCCAGCTTGCATTTCTTCTTTACCCGGTTATGAGAAATGAAAATGTATATCCTGTCAACCTTGAGTTACATTATTTTAGCTCAGCCTCAGGAGAAAGGGAGGTTGGTAATAGAACTTCATACAGTCCAGTCTCTTCATACTGGGCTTTAAATTCCTTTAGGAAGAGTTCATTTCTAATTCGGTTTGATCCTCACGACCACCATGTGAGATGGGTAATTGTATCACCCACCATACTTCAGAGAAATTCGGGTTCATCCTATGAAGCCTCTTTGGACCTCCCTAAGTAGATTTGACCAGTCTCTCTTCTGAGTTCTCCTTGTACCTTGGAAAACTAATAGTGTAGCACTTGTAACATTTCATACGCTCATCTCTCTCTGTTCACTCTAACACTTATCATGTAGGAAAGGGTGGCATCTTGGTCTCCTCAGGCTGCTAAAACAAGATACCATAAACTGGGTGGCTTATAAACAACAGAAATTTATTTTTCACAGTTCTGGAGCCCGGGGAGTCCAACATCAAGGTGTTGGCGGAATCGGTGTCTAGTGAGGGCCCATTTTCTCACAGATGGCTCTTTCTCGCTGTGTCCTCACATGGTGGAAGGAGCGAGCAGCTCTCTGGGGCCTCTTTTATGCAGGCACTAAAGAGCCCTCAGGATCTAAATCGCCTCCCAAAAGCCCCACCTCCTTTGTGGATACCATCTCATTGGGGTTTAGGATTTCAATACAGACATTCCTCCATTTATTGCAAAATGGTTGAATTTAGGATTTTTTGGACTTAATGATGGTGTGAAAGCGACACATATTCAGTACGCTAGTCAGCCTACGATGGGGCCACATCCAGACAGAACCATCATAAATTGAAATTATCCAGACGTAACCCTATCATAAATGGAGGAGTGCCTGTATGTAAACATTCAGACCACAGCAGGTGGTACAGTCGGTAAGAAAAGCCTTGCAGTCAGCTGATCAGGCACCACACACTATTTTCTACAGTTCCTGTCCTCCAATTTATGAATGCATACATCTTTTCAAAGCATCATTTTTTTGTACCTCTATTTCTTCCAATAAGACCATTTATTTATGCAACTATTTATTTATGTACAGGGCACTGTGCTAGACACAGAGTCATCTAACAATCATATTTGTTTCTCCTCACTAGGCTTTGTTGGTCTTGGGCAAAGGATAAATAAATGACTTGAACAGAGGATGGAGTCAAGTGGCAGCAGCTGTCTAAATAGGGGGCCAAGCACAGGGTAGAAACTGACTCTTACACATGACACTCAAAACCAGATGTTTGCAAAGTCAGTTAATTTTCATATGCACTATCGTTTGGGTTCATTTCTCATAACAGAACTATTCTTTCATTCAGCAAAAAGCACTTAAATTTTATTGAGATATTTTACTGTATAGCTCATGTTAACAGATCGACCAATTACCAATCAAGAGTATCATTTACTACACACATTATGGGACTTTACTAGTGATACATTTTCATGGTTATTGTAACATGAACCCCTCTTTTATCATGAGATCTTTTTGGCAGTTCAGCAAATGAATCTGCAATATAAATCCATCTCGCATTTTTCTGCTCTCCAGTGCAGAGTAATTCAAATTGCTCTGCAGATGCTGAGTTAATTGTGCAAATCCACAGGGTATTTTTCAAGGGTTAAGTTTTAAGCAATTTATTTCCCTTCTTCCTGAACCTCTAAATAAGGTGAATTTGCAACCAGCCATCTTCCATTTTGGTCTGAATTATTGCTTGTATCCAACAGTCTTCTACTTTTCCTAG
Organism: Indri indri; assembly: GCA_004363605.1. Classification (NCBI taxonomy): domain Eukaryota; kingdom Metazoa; phylum Chordata; class Mammalia; order Primates; family Indriidae; genus Indri; species Indri indri. The sequence goes on along the minus strand of RJWJ010005203.1, from coordinate 12,748 downwards.
CTAATGGGCAACAGGAGAGCTTGATTAGTTTTCCACTGGTTTTGTACTATCTGACATCTTGCTGTTACTCTTCCATTGTTGCCATCGCCAATCCAGTACTGACAAGGCCAAAACCTTTTTAGAGCCTTTTCAGACCAAGGTCAACTGATACATTAATCAAAGTATCTACTGTGAGCTCGATAGAACTTACAGTGAATGGCTACTTACTTACAATAAGAGCAATCCAAGAGTGAATGTGGTTTTTGTTTTTTGCCAATTTAGATTCACATTTAAAACATAAATCTGCTTAATTGTAACCATTCCACTATGGCTCTAAGCACATCACAGAATATGTTAGAGACACTGTCCTTATTATAACTAAATAGATGCTCTCTTTTTTTTCCCCACTAATTATTTGTAAAAGATAGTTTGAAATGTTATTCTTCACTAGGCACTATTCATGACAGGTGCTTTACACGTGTTATTTAAATGTCTAAAATATTTTTAAATAAGACATTATCAACAAAAGTTAAATTATTAAATATTAATGTATTTATTCATTTGGATTTAACCATTTACCATCTATGGAAGATTGACCAAATTTTCAAAAAGTCCTTCCATTTAAACAGTAGAAAAATTGTTACAGTAAGATGGTAACATCTATTTATCATTAATTTAGGCATGAATTATAGATTTCAAAAGTGACATAAATATGCATTAATACACATCAAGATCTGGATCTAAGACAGCTATTTGTTTATGAATTTTGTCTTTGTAAAGCTAGATATTAATTCATGGTTCTGATGCACGAGAAAAGTGAAAATAACCAATAAAGAACTAGTTATTTAAAGTACGTAAGCAGTATACATTCATGGCTAAGATCAGGATTTTGGGGTAGTGGGAATGAAAGACTTGTGTGGTGGGGTATAGAAGCTGTATAAATACCAAGCAAAGGATTATAATAGTAATTTTAAAATAAACACTAGTAAGAGAAAATCCTTATTGCTTGAATTAACCATTTTTAAAAACACATCCAGTCTTCCCCGTTTAACTAATTCTCCTCTTTATGCTTAAATTTACTGGGGAAACATGAGGTGGGGAGAATAACTTGGATTTTATGCCAAATTACAAAATTGCCATTTACTTAATCTCTTCCATTTTTTGGCATAGAATAAATTCCACTGGAATATTTAGAAGAAGAAAATGAAATTTATAGTATTTTTGTTCTTTTAAATAATCATTCTTACTCTGTTCTTACAAAATTAGCCCTGCTCAGCATGTGTGGAATTCAGTTCTTGTATTCACCATGCAGCTTTTTCTTCCCATGAGGAACATGGCTCAGAGAAAATGGTGACTTAATATTTAACCGGTCCCTTTCAGCCTCCTCTTCCTCATCGTATCTCTCATTGTCTGTTTCATCTTCCACATCACTGCTCTGAGGACTGGAGCCCTGAGACCCTGAAGGAGAAGGTGGCACTGAGGAAGGCCTGGGATATTTAAATCCTTCTGTCTGCCAAAGACAAAAATAAGACACAAATGTTATAATGATTTCTTGGATTTCAGTGATGTAAACACTATGCATGCCCATTCACTAAAAAAAGTGTTAGATACCTTTTGTGCTCTGTTTGGATGCTATTAAACTTTGATTCATTTTGATTTTGGTACCACCAAGCTCGAGAAATATTCATTAAATACACAGATATCCTTTATTAAGCACTGAAATATACCAGGTGCTATATAGATGTTATCTCACTTAGTCTTTTAACAACACTTTGATAAATTCGTTCTTACAGAAGACAATTGAGGGTCCAAATGACTTGCACAAGGTCACACAGCACTCAAGTGGTAGATCAAAGATTTGTACCAGATCTGTGATGACTCCAGATCCTTTCAACTCAACTGCCCTGTTACATAGCCGAGATTGTCAGTCTCTGTCTCTATGAGATTTTCTCCACAAAGTTGCAGGATGTGGGCAGCCTGGACATGCCATGGAAAGCCACCAACAGAAGGCATTCTGGAATCTGGGCCAGTTTGTTCACCCTAAAATTCTACCAGTTGCTATTATTTCAGTTAATGAGAAAACATCACTAGGTTTTAATCAAATTGCTCTTCTACTTAAGATAACTTATTTGATAAACACATACTGAACACCAACTATGTAGCAGGCACCCTATTACCACTAAAGAAACAAGATGAAAAACATATCCCCGCCCTCTAGGAGAGCATGTGGTGGAATGGGAAGATAAATGTATTAAAGTGTTTTAGATATTTGTCACTTTGTATTTCAACTATTTTATACATTGTTGTCATGTCATACATGTACAGTCATTTTAAGGTTCAAACACATTACCTGTAAGCAATATTTAAAAAAAAAAAAAAAAAGAGCTGAGTCCTGCATTTAGGACCTGGTTCAGAAGGTGCTCAATACTTATTAGATATGATAAGTAGATAAATAAGTAGATAAGTAGACAAATGGATGAATATAGCTGAATTATCATCAAGTGAAGTGAGCAGCTCTAAATAAGCTAAGCAATCAACTCTCTGAATGCTAGAATCATAAACATGGGAGTTGGAATTTATAGATTGAGGGATTAAGAAAACTCTTTCACCTTCTCTAGGGCAGAATATAAGTTGTGTTATTAGGCAAAATTCTTCATGGAAAAAGTGACCCCTAATTGAGAAATTACATCCGAACTTGAAGGATCTATAAATACTTGATGGGGAGCCAGAGTTTTGGGGACTCTCTTAATATGACGATTCTTATAATCAGGCATATTTCTTTCTAGGAGCATGGAAACTTATTTGTGGAGATTTACATAAGATATTGGCACCTGTAGGGCATGGAGCTGCTAAGCTAAGGGGGATCTCAGAGCCAATGGTATGGGTCTTATCTTCTTGTACCTCTTCTGTCACTTGGTGGGTGAGAGGCCAAAGAAATTTAGCTCTTGGACTGCTGTGTAGACTGCCGCAAGGACTAATCCCACTAAAGAGAAATGACTGATGCTACCTTACTTTAAGCTGTAGTCACGTCTTCTCCCCTTGTAAGTGAATCCAATGACGAATGTGGCCTACGGTAATCTCATGAACATAAATGTCTAGTTGAACTTTAGAAGAAAACTCCCTGGTAGGCACTGCTGAATGGAACATAAATGCTCATCTAGTCCAATTCTCCCTGTGGTGCTTGAATTTACCCTATTTTACTCTCGCCAACCTATTTTACTCTCGCCAAGTGGTCATGCTATATTTAATCACTTCCTGGGACAGCAAATTTGCTTTCTGTTAACGCAGCCCAGTTTATTTTTGAACAACTCCCAGAAGAATGGCTATCTATCACAGCCGTTTCAAGCATTTACGCAGAAAGAGTTTTAATTTGGAGGTGCTTCTCCAATGGCACGAATGAACTGTCTACTTACCCTATACATAAGGCTAACTCTGAAATTTTGCTTTCAAAACAAATACAAAATATATTAAATATTTACCGTTGGCGGTGATATGGGATCCACATGGAATTTATCCGGAAAAGCTCTGCTTAATGTCAGGTGCCGGGCATGCTGGTAATACTATTGATAGAAAGCCAATCCACAGGTTAAAAAACAAAAGAGTTAGATATCTTAATAACCAAGTTATTATTATATAAGGCTTTATTCTCCAAGTTCTGAAACATATAATTGTTTTTTTATTTTTTATTTTTTGTTTTTATGAGAGAAGGTCTTGCTCTGTTGCCCGGGTTAGAGTGCAGTGGCATCATCATAGCCCACTGCAACCTCAAACTCCTGGGCCCATGCGATTCTCCTGCTTCAGCATCCTGAGTAACTGGGACTACACGTGAAATATGTATATTTTTTAAAGTGGCAGAATATATGCACTCTAAGTTTAAGATCAGGAAAGAAGTGGCAGTTTATAGTGTTATTATTTTTCAATGTATAGGCAAAAAGAAAAAAAAATGCTACAAAAAGTTGGGGGAGGACAGCCATCCTGGCCATACTGAGCTCTGAGTTGAGTGATCAGATGAATGAAAATGCTGGTTTCATTCTATGGGGAAACAGTATGGCATGGAAAAAAGATGGGGTCTGAACAGTCAGACAAATTAGATATAAATCCTGCTTCAGATCTCAGGTAAGAAACAAAACTTCTGATTGGCTTGTCTTTCTGTCTCCGTTATAAAATGACGATAATAAAATTAATCATCCAGACTATAATGAGCACTGGCATTAGTGTGTGTAGATACTCAGCCCACGGCAGCATCTATCAGCATTTGGCCAGGAAAGGTCAGCAATATGCAAGCAGATACATTAAGTGAAGGAAAAGAAGATTAATTTATTGCTAAATCATCCAGTGCTAAGCTATGTGAACATCTGGGTGTTTATAAACCTGTTGCAGTATTGAAAGAAGGTATTTCCTGTACTCGTCATTTTGAGAAACAATATTATCCCCACTTCCTACTGCAGTTGAAGAATATGACCACATCATCTCTCTGGAGTGAAACCAAGTAGGGACTTTTCTCTTGATGTTTTCTTCAACTTCATAAAATGTTTCTACATACCTGTAATGCATCGAGTTAAGCACTGACAATAGAATAACTAGTAAAATTAGTGCTAGATCCTGAGGGACTCACTATTATGGATGAACTCAAACTAAACATGAAGAATTGGGTTTAGGACTTTGCAAACTCATATTAAATTTAAAAAGTATGGGAAAACACTGAGATCTTAACAATTATGATATTGAATTGACTTTACAGGTTATGACCAGAAACAGCACTTTTATAGAGTCCAGTAGAATTTTTAAAGTAGTCCTCTGTATTTATCAAAAACATCCTTACTCTGCCTAAGTATCTCCAATCCAGAAGATCTGAGAGCCTCTCAGTTCGGTTCCTCTGAATAATTCTTTGGCGGCGTGACTGTTTGCAAAATCCATAGAGAAACTTAGTCAGCTGATTGCAAGAATCGTCAGGAGAGCGGAACCGCCTGTCAACAATGTAAATACCTGAAGAGCACAAAAGCCAGAGCACAGGTAAAAGTAGGGCTAATCTCAAACGTTTCTTCTATTCTTTATTGTCTCTTTGATTCCACCAAAAACCATTCACATCATCCACTCCCTAAGTCAGCTATTGCCTCCACTTTATCTTTTCCCTTCTAAAGCTTTATTTCTTCTTTGACCTTCTAACAGTTCACAACCATCAGCAACACACAGCCAACAAAGTGGATCTTGCTGGAAAGAATCTATCAGTCTAAGGGTACACTGTATCAGCGATTCTCCACGGAGCTACAGACTCTTCCTGGATATCACTGCTTTTTAGGCTCCCTAATGTTGCCACAGTGTAGCCATGGTTGAAAACCATAGCTCTAGCCCAAGGAAGGAGAACAGTGACAGTACAAGTGTAAAAGACCCAGGGAACTGGCAATGCATAGGCAGATCCATCCCATTCCAACTCTTCTTGCTGCTAGGCAACACGGACAGATAGATGGTGATATGCAAATTCTCCTGCTATCTTAAACAATTTATGCGAATTTTGCTAACTTGACTTTTAATAATAGCAATACATGTACTCTCTATATAATGACCAATATGTATTCTAAGACCATGGTTATTGTAATAACACTTCTGGGAAATAGAGGGCCAAATCAGAGTTCATAGAAAAAAAAATGGAGAAATGTTTGTCCAGGTTTTGCATTCTTTTTGCAGTTTGTCTTTTGGGCAATATATTTAATATTAATAGCATTCTTATGCTATCTATGGACCACATAATTAAATATACTTTTAATTACACAAGAAGTATAAACGTTAGTTTAATTATAAGAATAGCTTTAGAGTTGGGCTCTGTAAAGACACAGTGCTTTGTCTGGTTAGAGGTCACGTCTCCCAAGGTTGGTTTAATGATGAAAAACCTCACCATAAGCAGTCGGATCAGCTACGTGCTCCTGCATGAAACAGCCAAAGCCAGAGAGGTTTGTTGTCACACTGGGGATACCCATGACAGTGCATTCAGCTGCCAGGAGAAATAGACAAAAACATGGCATCAGACCAACTCCTATATCTTCATACGCATGCAGAGGAGGAAAAGCCCTAGTCCTCCTAATGATAGCAATGTTTACTTTGTGCCAGGCACTGTACTAAGCTCTTTACATGTCTCATCATTTAATCTTCTCAGCAACCCTGAAGTTGGGCTATCATTATCCCCACCTTACAGGTGAGAAAACTGAGGCACAGAGAGGTTGAATAACTTGCCCAACTTCACAAAGCCAGGGTTCGTGGTAGAGCTGGGATTTGAAGGCAGGTGCCCAGCTGCAGAGTTCTTGCTCAGAAGTGGTACACTCTACTGCCTCTCCAACCACAGCTGGTTTTGCTTTTTCCTCCATTCTAGCCTGTTTTTAATTACTTGGGAAGTTTATGGGGTAGGTTAAATGTATTTTGGACATGACCAACTTCTCCTTCTATATAAACCCTTCCTTGGCATATATTCCTTCCACTTTTCTCGGGAGCTCAATGAACCCATGATCTCTCTCAGTCTTCCCTTACCTTTTAATCAAAACCTGCTTTCCAGAAAATAACTGATATGTCTTTTAAAAATCTTATCGCTCTCAAGGATGTCTGTTTTGTTTTTTGTTTTTGTTTTTTGAGACAGGGTCTCACTCTGTTACCTCGGCTAGCGCAGTGGTGGCATCATAGCTCACCATAACCTCAAACTCCTGGTTAAAAGCCATCCTCCTGCCTCAGCTTCCTGAGTAGGTGGGACTACAGGCACATACCACCACACCTGACTAATTTTCTATTTTTTGTAGAGACGGAGTCTTGCTTTCGCCCAGGCTCGTCTCGAAGTCTTGGCCTCAAGTGATCCTCCTGCCTCAGCCTCCCAATGTGCTAAGATTACAGGAATGAGTCTTTGCCCCTGGCAAGGATGTCTTCATTTTTAACAAGGAATTTATGTTTGATTATGGAATTAGTCTTGGTTGGTGAGTGGAGATGGATGAAAAAAGAAAATCTTCCAATTACTCATGATGTAATACAATTTAAAGTAATACAAATTGTATTTACAAATACAATTATCTCTTGCTCTGCAAATATTTCATCTTGGTTTAGCTCTTTAGCTAGAGAGCATTGGTTCTCTAACTTTTTAGGGGTAGTGGAGGGAAGAAAAGTGGGACAGGGGTTATCAACCCTTTTGAGAGTCTGATGAAAATTCTAGAAATTCTCTCTAAAAACATTTTCATACACATATGTGTATAAAATATTGCCTAAAACTCCACGAAAATTCACAGATCCTCATTTTTTATTAAATATCTGTTAATACACTATGTAGTAAAATTCCAGGTACCCATGTAAGCTTAGTATATGTTCATTGGATGAATTTAATAAAATAAGTACTTATATTCATTAAGCTTTCTCAAAACTCAGAACAGACTTTAATGAATACTTTCTGGAGTGAATTAGACCTAGTATCATATAAAAAGATTATTCTAAAAAAATCTAATATGTTAATTCCAAATTTATACCACCAGAAGTTTCATTATTTCTGTAACAGTAGGTTAGGTGAACAGTGACCAACTCCCTTCGGTTAATGTAAAACACAGGGTGACTCATTCACTGAGAAGTATATAATGAACTCCTTTCCTTGTCTATTAATACTTATCTTTAATAACATCTTCTTTGGTCTTCACATTAAAACATTAGACATATGTCCCCTATCATTTGGGGTGGTAACTTTACCCTATAAAATGACATTTGGGAGGAAAGTTGGCAGCTGATTCTATCACATTCTCTTTCCCTGACAGAAATGATTTCCCACATTGCCCCAGTCACTCATGCGTTTGGTTTTGTGCTCTTCTACCCATGACACTTCAAATAGTAAACCGCATTGCTTACTAGAAATAACAGGAACAAGATCGATAACAAAGTGTCACGTTCATCGGCGAAATGTGTGTTTTACATGTCCCAAAAGATAGATTCTCTACTACAAACAATTTATTTATGTGGACATTTCTAAAGTAAGAAGACGCCACCTTTGCAAAAGACAAACTGATGCCAATGTCCATTTTTAGAACTGCAAGGAAGATAGCCAAAGGAATTAGATAAATACATTTTCTATGTTATGTTTCCAGAACTAACAGTCCTTTGTCTATTTCTCCCATGAAATTTTAATGTTTTTACAACTGCTGGAAATTATTCTTGTTGAAACATAGAACAATAGAATCAGACCTTACGATAAAAGGTGCAGTGTCCTGACGTCACTCCTATTGTAAAGATTATAGTATCCTATTTCTGTAGAATTTAAAATTCTATATTCAAATTATTGGATAAGAATGCAAATATTAGAAAAGTCCTTCCTCTTCATATGGAATACCTATGTAATCTTTCCCCTTATTCTTACGTTAGAATCTCTACAAAGCATAAAATCGACCCCTGAGATAGATCCAACCCAAATCATTTTTAAAACAGACCAAAAAATCAAAACCTTAGTAGAAATTACATATCACCTTTGAATATTATATACATGCATATAGAACAATATACTAACAAAAATCCAAAACATTCCATAGTCAATACACGTCACGTACCTGGAGTATAACCCCAGGGCTCATAGTATGACGGAAATACTCCAAGATGACAACCTCGTACAAACTCTTCATAGTCCATGGGTAATAAGGGGCTGGTGGAAGATAGAAACTCTGGGTGCGAAATCACCTAAAAAAGGAAAATTCTAATAAAAAAAGAGAAAAAGAAGAAAGTAAAGAGAAACATCTCCTACAATTTGATTATTTCAATACCATACTAGAAAATCCTTGTTTTCTAGATTCATGAAAAAAAAGAGATAAGAAAAAAGAAAAAGAAAAAAAAAAATCATAGGTGGTTTTTTTCTCCTCTGTCCATTCTGCAAGAGTATCTACTCTGCAAACTTAACTTACCCTCAGATCCTGAAGGAGCTCGGGATTTCACCCCAAAATATGACTCTTGGTATAAAGAATATTTTGAATTAAAGGTTCTTGGAAATAAAAGGCATTGGAAGGGGCTTTCCCTATGTCTGCATAAACTGGACTGACCCATCAAAAGAACGATGGACTTCCCTTCCCTTTATCTCACTATACTACAGAAAAGAATATCAAGAATGCAACCAGGCCTGGCCCAAATCATTTTAAACATGATACCCGCCTCTCAGGTTAATTTACAAGTCAATCTGTTTCCCCTCATGCATTCATTCTCCCAGGTATCTATTCATCCTCCCTAACAACATTTATTGCCCCTAAACACAATTACCTGTACTCCTCATCTTCCCCTCCCCTCTAAAAGGCAGGTATAAAAATATCTGGATCCCATTGGGTAATCACTCTGTGATTCTCCCCGTGCACAAATAAATAAACCTCTTTCTTTTACTAATCTGCCTTAATTTTGCGCTGATCTTTCAGCGAACTTTCAGGGGAAAGGGCAAGTTTCCCATCACCCCCACAGTCCCAAGGCTTAGATTAGAGGATAAGGAGTTAGCATGCTCATTTTTGCTCTCACACTAAACTGTATTCTCCAACCTAGCTTGTATCTGTAATAAAGGTTATATTTGGTTCTCTAATTGCTGACTCCTGACTTAATTATCATTTTGCTCCCAAGTAGAGCAAGGGGAGCTATATAATGAATCACTCTCACATGCCCCAAACGCGAGTTATCCAAGTGAAATGGAAGAGAGAGACAGAAAACATGTTCTAGAAATCTCATCTAGATCAGATCACGCTGGAGGATTTCACCCAAGCCAGTTCTCTCACCTGGAGTCGACTGCCTCCTCCTCTCTGCTCCTATTCTGGTAGGTTCTCTACTCAACACAACAACTGGAGTGATCCTTTAAACATGTCAATCACTCCCCTGCTCAAAATCCTTCAGCAGCTTCCCATTTCACTCAGAGTAAAAGCCAAAGTATTTACCATGGCCTGTAAGTAGTGCATGCTGGTGAGTCTTTAAGAACTGAGAAACTGAAGTGTAGATATAAATCTGCACATACATTTATTATAAATGTTAATGATATACATAATGTATGGCATACGATTTCCAAATAATAAAAAATATACACACGAAGACCTGCACGCTGGTGTTTATAACAACTTCATTCATAATTGGTGAAACTTAGAAGCAACCCAGATGTCCTTCAGTAGGTGAATGAACAAACAGACTGTGGTACATCCAGACAATGGACTACTATTCAGCACTAAAACAAAATGAGCTATCAAGCTACAAAAAGACAGAGAAGAAACTTAAATGCATATTAGTAAGTGAAAACAGCTAATCTGAAAAGGCTACATACTGTATGATTCCAACTATGTGACATTCTGGAAAAAGCAAAACTACGGAGCCAGTGAAAAAATGAGTGGTTACCAGGGATTTAGAGGAGTGTGAGGGATGAACGGGCAAAGCACAGAGGATTTTTAAGGAGGTGAAACTATTCTGCATGACACTATAATGATGAATACATGTTGTTAGACATTTGTCAAAACCCACAGAGTGTACAACACCGAGGGGGAACCTTAATGAAGGGGGAGTTGATAATGGGAAGGCTGTGTATGGGTGGGGGTGGGGGGGTCAATGGAAACTCTTTATATTAATACTTTAATACTTTCTGCTCCACTTTGCTGTGAACCTAAAACTGCTCTTAAAAATAGTCCCTTAAAAATGTCATATACAATACTCCTTACTGTGAATTCAACATAGTCAATTTATTCTCACAAAATGCTTTTTTAAAATTTGTGCCAAAATCTTACATTCATAACCAACTTATGGTTTCAAATGATGACTGAGTGTAGCTCTGACATAAATGTTGGTTGATTTCCTTTGTTAATGAGTAAAAGAGAAATATAATGGAGACATATGTTGGAACTTCACAGGTTCATTAGTGATGCAAGTGACTTTTTTGCAGAGCTGGATATTAGTTTTTGAACACCGAAAAAATATTTTGTGCCATTCACAATATAATGGGTACAGATACAACACACTTTAAAGTTTAACCTGCATTATTAATATTTCTCCATCACTTTCTCCAGTCCAGAAATCAATGCACAGTAAATCAAGCCATGATTTACAGTGTTTGCCTATTTCACTCTACAAATGCTCCCACCATTGCTAATTTCAAGCTCCCAATGTGAAGTCACTGAACCAGGAGATGAAGAGAGAAGTAGCACATCATTGTAGAGCATTTGCACCACATGGATGCAACACACAAAAATAACCTCAAGAGTATAAGAAATAGTGACATGTACTAAACAATTGGATGAGGTGAATTTTGAGCTTTATCTTTTAAAAAATATAATTGGTTTATATAACTTAATTTTTAACTATGGCTGTATTTAAAAGCACCTCACAAAATTTCTGAAAATTTAACAATTAGTTCTTGCGTGCTGGTATGAGCCAGTTCTGGGACCACACTGCCTGCGATGTCTTCAAAGGCAGAGACAAGAGAGAGCATGGCTAGAATTGCAAAGTTGTGGATAGAACAGCTATTTAACTTGTAATTGTATGAACGAATTCTCCTATTTCTCCTATTAACTACAGTTCTCATTGAGCTATTATTAGATTCCCTCTCAGCTTTGCCCATATCTAAGTAGTTATTAAAAATAAATAAAATCTGATTTAAAAGTACTGGGAATTCCAAATTTGCAGAACAGTTCCAAGTACAATATGAAGAGAATTAATATTTTTCCAGAACCATTTGTAAGGTGCTGATTTGATGTGCACCATCCCCAAGTACTTACTGTGTATTTCCCAGACAAGAGCATTCTCTTACATAACCACAATATAAACATAATAATGAGGAAATTAACATTGATACATCACTACCATTTAATCTTTAAATCACATTCAAGTTTCTCCAATGGTTCAAATAGTGTTCGTTAAACCAAAGGATCTGGTTCAAAAGTACACATTGCATTTAATTGTCATGGCCCTCTGGCCTCCTTCTGTTTGGAAGAGGTCATGGGCTTTCTTTTGGTTTCATGATCTTAACATTTTTGAAGACTATAGTTGTTTTGAAATACGTTTCTCAATTTGGATTTGTCTTGTGCTTCTTCATGATTAGAAATTATACTTCTTTGGCAGATATATTGCAGAAGTGATGCTGTGTTCTTTTCATTGCATTTTATCAAGTGGTATAAGATTTATATTTTTCTCATTACTGATGTTATTTATTTTGATCTCTTGATTAAGGCCATGTCTTTTTGGCTTCCCCACTGAAAAGTTACTCTTTTTTTCCCATTGTTATTATTAATAAGTATTGGGGGAGGTTATTTTGAAGCTACGTGACTATCCCAGTCCTATTTAATTTTTTCTTTTTATTTCAGAATTTTATGGGGGTACACATACTTTGGTTATATAATTTGCTTTTGTACAGTTTGAGTCAAAGTTATAAGTGTGCCCTTCACCCAGTTAGTGTGCGTTGTACCCGTTAGGTGTGAATTTACCCATCCCCTCCGTCACCCTCCCACCTACTTAATTTCCCTTGAGTTTTACTTCCATATGTGCACATAAGTGTTGGTTGATTGGTTCCAATTTAGTATTGAGTATATGTGGTGTTTGTTTTTCCATTATTGCAATATTGTTGCAAAAGATACTAGATCACCATTTATTTGTATGACTGAGTAGTACTCCATGGTATACATATACTGCATTATTAGTCCATTCATATATTGATGGGCTCTTGGGTTGTTTCCACATCTTTGTGATTGTGAATTGTGCTGCTACAAACATTCGAGTACAAGTGTCTTTTTTATAAAATGTTTTTTTCCTTTGTTTAAATACCTAG
>RJWJ010005202.1:0-70009 GCA_004363605.1 Indri indri | reverse complement strand
CTATTCTGGACATTCTATATAAATGGAATCATACCATATGTGGTCTTTTGTGACTGACTTCTTTCACTTAATATGATGTTTTCAGGGTTCATCCATGTTGTAGCACATTTCACTACTTCATTTCTTTTTATTGCCAAATAATATTCCATTGTTTTGTTTACCCATTTGTCAGTTGACAGACATTTGTGTTGTTTCCTTTTTTGTTGTTGTTGTTGTTATGACTAATGCTGCTATGAACACTAGTGTCCAAATTTTTGTATGGCCATATGTTTTTATTTCTCCTGGGTATATAAGTAGGGGTGGAATTGCTGAGTCAGATGGTAACTCTATATTTCACCTTTTGAGGAATTGCCAGACTGTTTTCCAAAGTGGCTGCAGCATGTTACATTCCTGCCATTTTACATTCCAGACTTCTATACGTTGCATGAGAGCTCTAATTTTTCCACATCCTCACTGACACTTTTTATTATCTGTCTTTTTTATTGTCACCATCGTTACCATCCTAGGGAGTGTGAAGTGGTATCTCACTGTGGTTTTGCTTTGCATTTCCCCAGTGGGTAATGATATGAGCATCTTTTCCTGTGCTTTTTGGCCATTTCCTGTGCTTTTGGGCATTTCTCTTTAGAGAAATATCTGTACAGATCCTTTGCCCATCTTTTAACTGCCTTATTTGTCTTATTGTGTTTTAAGAGTTCTACAACATATTCTATATATAAATTCCTGTCAGTTATATGACTTTCAGATATTTTCTCCCAATCTGGGGGGTGTCTTTTTACTTTATTGACAGTATCCTTTAAAGTACAATGGTATTTGAATTTTGATGAAGTCCAAATCACCTGTTTTTTCTTTTGTTGTTTGTAGTTTTGGTGTTATATCCAAGAAACCATTGCCTAATCCCAGACAAGGAAGATTTATTATGTTTTCTTCTAAGAGATTTATAGTATTAGCTCTTTCATCCGTTTTGAGTCACTTTTTGCATATGGTTTGAGGCAAGGATTCAACTTCATTCTTCAACTTTAACTTCATTTAGTTATCCCACCACCATTTGTAGAAAAGACTATTCTTTCCCCTATTGAACTGTTTTGGCACTCTTGTTAAAAAATCAATTGCCTGTGAATATGTGGGTTTATTTCTAGAGTCTCAGTTCTATTTCATCCATCTACATGTCTGTCCTTGTACCAGTACTACACCGTCTTGATCACTGCAGCCTTGTCGTAAGTTTTGAAGTGAATGTGTTTACAATTTTGATGTCCATCTTTCAGCACACACAGCAAAGGCTGGGGTGTGGCTTGGGTGGAAGGGTCTGACTGGATGGGCTGAAGACGTGTAAGGAGGGAAGAGTCATGGAAAGTACTAGAGACTGGGAGTCAGGGGACCTGGTCTTTAACACTTGCCCTGCCTTAGTCCTGAGTAACCTTATGTAAATCACTTGGCATTTCCTGGCCTTTGTTTTCCATTCTGTAGAATGAAGGTTCTGGGCTAGCTGATTGTTACAGAATTTTCAATTCTAATATTCTGGAAGCACAGGAGACTCAGTTTACATAGGCAAAGTTCATTACAGGGTCCCCTGATTTTATAGCAGAGCACTCAGTCTTTCAGTCGTTTGGAGCTTGGGTACATGGGACAGAAAATGTACAAGAGGAGTCTGGATCATACGAGACAGCAGTGATGCTATCAAAGACTACCAAGGTCTTACCTGAGGGATGCAGGCTTTCACTGGCCAAAGACATCAATAAAAATAATAAATGTGATGAATTGAATACATTACGTAAGTTCATAATGCTGCTTTTAAAAAAAAACCCTCTAATTATTTGGGACTTCTGGATTTTGAGATCTCTAACTGAGAAAACCCCTGGTCATACCCTCCATGCGGCCTGGTTTTCATGGCTGCACCCCTGTACCATGGGTCCCCGGGGGCTGTTCCAGCACGTGGTTTCCAGCTAGCTTTGACCACTTTGTTATTCTGTGTTAATCTACTTGGAAAAGGCCCGAAAGTGCTCCAGAGTTATTGGGAGCGGTCAGTCAACCCAGACCAAGTACTGCCTGCTAACTGAATAAGTAATGCCTCACTTCGATATGCACTATTGCTTATACGTGACATAACCACCACAAAAAATCAAGACGGAGAATAATTCCATCAATCCAAAATGTTCCCTTGTGCCTCTTTATAGTTAATCCCTTCCCCCACCCCAACTTTGATATGTGTCATTGCTTCCTTTTGTTTCCAGGTACCTCAGCATCTTTGGGGGACTGGTTTCAGGACACCCCTCCCCTCTTTAATACCAAAATCCAAGGATGCTCAAGTCCCCATAAAATGGTGCAGTATTTGCATATAACCTATGCACATCCTCCTGTATACTTTAAATCATCTCTAGATATTTAAAATACATAACACAATGAAAATGCTTTGCAAATAGTTGTTATGCTGTATTGTTTTTTAATTTGTATTATTTTTAATTGTCATATTGTTATTTTTTATTGGTTTCTTTCCTCAAATATTTTCCATCCGCAGTTGGTCAAATCCGAGGATGCGGAGCCCCAGCTAGGGAGGCGACTGCAAGTAGCTCTGTTAGAGGAATAAGGCATGTGTTCTCTCCAGCGCGCAGGCTCTGCGATCATGTGCTCTCTCCAACAGGGGCTCACAGATTTCGGGGCGTTAAAAGATGACTTTTCACTGAAGAAGTGTGGCCAACCGGCCTGAGAGACTGGTTGGTCGTCGGGGCCTGGGCGCTAAGCCCTGCTCCTCCGACCCTCTCTGCTCTTCCCACGAGGGGCCTCCATTTCTTTCTGTGTAAAAACAGCACGCTGAGTGGTGTGCTACCTATATGCACAGCAATGTGCAGAGCTGAGTGAGAGAAGCCAGACTCAAAGGTCATGCAGCGTATGGTTCCCTGCAGGTGGCTTTCTAAAACAGGCAGAGCTATGGGGTCAGGAAACAGATCAATAGCTTCCAGGAACAGAGGGGCCAGGGGAGGGATTAACTATAAAAGGGGACGAGGGAACATCTTGGGGTATGAAATTACTCTCTATTTTGATTTTTGGTGGTGGTTATGTCATCGTGTAAGTTTGTCAAAATTGATAACACCATATGCAAAAAGTATGTATTTTAATGTAGGTAAATTATGGCTCAATAAGCAAAAAACTGTTTCTCTCTCTCTCTCTCTCTCTCTCTCTCTCTCTCTCTCTCTCTCTCTCTCACACACACACACACACACACACACACACACACGAGTTGGATCAGAAAATCCGGAAGGTCCCCTGGTGCTAATCTTCCCTGACTCTCTCCTGAGGGTGTGATCATGGACGAGGCAGCAGGAGGAGATACCCAAGCCCTTGTCTCATTTTTTAAACTTCCCCCTCCCTCATCCTTCCTACCCCTTCCCGACTCAAAACGGTCACTCCATGATGCAGTGGGAGGAAGGAAACATTGGCTTCATTCGCTTGGTTGGCCCTTTTAGGAACGAGGCTGCTCCTTCCTTGGAGGTGCACATGTCCCTGCGGATGCCGGATGGTCTCAGAGGACAAAAGCCTTGCCTGGCCCATTGTCCTGGCTCTCAGGTCTGAGTCACTGGCTCAACATGGAATATTTCTGAACAAGAGCTCAGAATCCCAATGCCAATGACGCAGCCATGCGGTCTGTTGGACAAACGGGAATCTAGACGGACAGTATAGGTCTCCGCTGCTTCCATTTCCCACCCAGGGTCTGAAGGAGGAGCCCCCAGCCTTCCCCGGTGCTGCTCCTGAGGCCGACTGCAGGGTTATTGATTGAGGCCATCCAAGGGACACACAGCAAGAGAACCAGGCTCTTGCTGGGCAGAAGAGAGCAAGGGGCTTGTCACAGGCAGAGAGGCCGCTGCCTGCACAGGCAAACAGAGTCCCCAGCCTCCAGGCTGGCACTCAGCGGCTGGCCACAGCGGGGAGCTGGGTGGGGTCGGGATTTGCAGATGTGCTCCGCGGTCGCCGGCTCTGCACACCGTCTTAGACGCAGCACCAGCCAACACTAGCAGCACCCGTTTCAGGAACATTTCCTCTGTGCCAGGCAAGGCTGAGCCCTCTGTAGCAATTCGCAGCCACCATGAG
This sequence comes from Indri indri, assembly GCA_004363605.1. Lineage (NCBI taxonomy): Eukaryota > Metazoa > Chordata > Mammalia > Primates > Indriidae > Indri > Indri indri. Next base: position 65,929 of record RJWJ010005202.1, on the reverse strand, counting down.
ATTTTGAAATTCTTATTCCTGCATCACAATGGGGGAAACCAATGCTCAGGCTGGGTGTGTGGCTCAGCCTCTGCAATCAGGGGCTGCTTCTCTGTTGTGACTGCTGAAATAAGCCAGACCTGGCCAGGACAGCACCAGGGCTCGAGGAGGAGGAGGACTGAGCCCAGCTTTAAGAGAGCTGTGCTCCAGGTGGAACTCCAGCCGAGATAACTCCCCACCCCAGGCCCCTTTAATATAAGCCAGATCCTGCGCAGCCTCTCCCTGGCCAGGAAGCCCCGGCCCTCGCCGTGTGGTGTCTGAGACAGGTCCTGCAACCCCCACTGTGGATGCTGAAGGGCTGGGGGGCAGGGAAGGCCCACCACGGGGAGCCGGAGTCACATGTTGCTGGGGATGAAGTCAGGCTGAGGGACAGTCTGTGCAGCAGAGCTCTGTGGGCCCAGGAGGGGACGTGCCCCTCAGACAGCCACCTGGGCTTAGAGGCTGCCACAGCCCAGAGACAGTCCTAGGATCTGAGACCGCTATCTGAGGCTCTCATGGTCCTTTGGATGCTAGAACCAATGAACAACTGGAAGCCAGAAACAAGGGAAAGGACAGCATCACGCCCATTGTGCCTTATGTCCCCAAAAGGGTGCAGGGAGAGATGAAGTTGTCAGGGCAGCTCGCAGACAGTCTCGGGGGTGGGCACAGCTCTTTGTGCTATACCTGCAGCCCCAAATCTCCACCTCAGCCCCGGATCTGAAAGCAGACCTGTGTTCTCGGTGGTCAGTAGGATCGTGTGCACACACAGCAACGGTGTGATAAACAAAGCTTCTGGAAACGAGCCAGATGGTCCAGCTGGGTAGGAGGAGCTCAGGTTCCCTGGAGGTGGTGGCCATGGTCAAAGAGGACGGGGAAATATGGCTCCTTTGTGCGTGGGCCAGGATCTGACGTTGGGATGCACTACGGACCTGGGGCAAGTGTGACCTTGATCTTGACTTTGTGGGGCAGGAAATCCTGTTCAAGGAGGTGACTAGGGGTTCAGAGACAAGTTGGTTTCCAATCAGATGTGCCTGCAGCCCAGTTCCCATGCCTCTGAAATCATTTCTATCTTTGGGTGCAAAATTTCTGCCCCCGAAGTGTGCTGCTAGGTGCCAGCCTCCTCGTTAATAGAGGGACTGCGCACGGTGTTTCCTTTCTACCTCGCTCTCTAGCCCCTCTTGTCAGCCTGGCTCTCAGGCTCTCAGAGTCCCGCTGCTGTAGCGTTAGTGGGAAATGAGATTGTCGCTCAGGAAACCAAGACTCCCTGAGAGAAGCACTGTCTGTGTGCAGCAGACTTCTGCCCTGGGACTTTATTCAAGAGGGTGTCAGAGCCGTCACTGGGTTGTGCACCTGACCACAGAGACCATCCAGCCAAGGAGACCCTGGCAGGGTCGGGGGCTTCAGCCTTGTGGTGACACCACTGTCCCACCCATCCAGGATGAATCTGGCACCCCAGAGATCTGGCTTTTCTGAGCCCCTTAGCATCCTGTTGGGAGTGAGATGGAAACAGACTCTGTGTGTGTGTGTGTGTGTGTGTGTGTTAGTTAATGAGGCCTGGCAGGGACTGGGGAGGGGTAGTAGTTTATCATGTTTTTTCTAGACGTAAGTCCTGCCCAATAAACCCTCAAACCAAGGAGCCACACAGAGTTAGCTGGATTGTCGTGGGTTCAAGTCATTTATTTTTAGAGTGTACCAGCATGTTTGGTTCTGGGGTCCAACCCCCAAATTCCAGAAAAATAAACTAATGAGAACCACATGCACTATGAAGAGGACATTTCAACGTGTCCGTGATCATGCGGTGAGTGGGCTTAGAATCTAGAACGGGGCCCTTGGCGTGGAGCAGGGCCTCCCCCATGGACAGCTGACAGCAGCTGGCTCTGAGCCCTCATCGGGGCTGGGAGTTGGCCGAGGCCGGGTCATTCGGGCCCTGTCCCTGTATGGCCTCAGGCCCCTTATTGCTACATTTGCTACTTTGCTACTTTATGACCCTTGGGTCTCACCCAGGGGATGCCTTATCACGGGGTGGTACTAATGAGTAGGTTGCTGGCATCCGCTGTTGCCATGGTTACACCAGCACAGCCCTCTCTTCAGAGGGCCCCATGGTGAGTTATTAGTGATTCGTTTGGCCACTATTCAACTTATGCCACGGTCCTTACTAAATATTCAGTGTGGGCAGCTCCTTTTAGACACTGGTGGCACATTATCGTCCCCACCCCAGCCCAGGGCCTCCCAGCTCCTGGACCTTGCTGGGACACCTCCCTCTAATGCACTCTGTGAGGCTCAAAGAACAACAGCCCTCAGTCGTCTCCATCTTCTGGAAAGGCTTCCGGGAACAGGACGGGAGGGATGCATTTTAGGAAGAACATCATCTTCCACGACCAGCAAGGGGGCCAGTCGGATGGCAGGCTCCCGGCTCAGTGTCCTGTTGGTGAGGTAGTTTGAACATTCCAGGAATCCTGCCAGGGAAAAAGGCCCTGGGGCATATCCCCATGTGTTCAGCTAGTCCAAGCAGCGACTCAAGAGTTGCAAGAGGTCCCTCGCAGGGCACTGGCCTGGTACCTGACCGCTCAGCAGTGGCGATCCTGTTCCTGGGGTACGGCAACACCTTCCCAGGAGAGCAAAGCTGATGCATCCCTTTCTGGAAGGGTAGGGGCCTTCTCCCCGGCCCAGAGAGTTTCTGCTGCTTGGGGCAGGCCATCTGGTTGCTGCCAGACATCTATAGGTGCCAGCTGACAAGTTTTACTCTTCCCATTTAGGGAAAGCTTATTTCAGTCAGATGCCCATTGTCTGGTGCCTTGTGTGTCTGGCCTGACGGGTGGGTGGTCACCTGCTGAGGCTGCCCTAAGTGCTTTGGCTATGGGGCTGCCCAAATGGTGTTTGTCCTGCGAGCCTGCATAGGCAAGAGTCCAGCCTGGAGACCACCTCCACTCGGGGAGCTAAGGCAGCTTCTAGAGGGCAGGGAAATCTGCTTGGCTACAGAACTGCCTTCAAAAGTCTGATCTAGTCTGACTCTTTGGCTGTGTAGACCAGGCCAGTGGGGAACTGGCCAAGACCAGATTTTCCAAATGCACTTGCACTACAAGTTCTGCATGGTAGACTGACCTTGGACTGGCCACCTTGGGTGGAACAGCCTTGTTCCATACCTTTCTTGCAAGCCTCTTGCTCGATCTGCTGGGGAGCACATGGTGGTGGTCACAGGACTGGGCAGGCCCTAGTTGGGGGATAGGTATGAGGGGGTTATTGCTCTGGGTCTGAATCCATCTGAAGGGTTCTTGCCTCTATTGCGCCTACTGACCCTGCCCTCTGGATGTCCCCAGAGGTGTTTGGAAACCTTCATCCTGCTCCATCTCAGGACTATAGTCTGCCTGGCTCTGGGTAGGCCCCTGGGGACCTCCAGGGTGAGGCTGGGTCAGAGGGAGAAGGGACCACAGAAGTCATGGCCGGGGAAGCCAGCCCTGCCCTGTTCACAGCCTGACTTAGCATGTCCCTTGCAGCCCACAGGGAGGGGCAGGGGGCAGCCAGGATCTCTGCCCTGGATAACTGAGGGCACAGAGGTGCCTGCTGCTTGGGAATACTCTGTCCACATACCCTATGCCCGACACCAGCACAGCCTGGGGGTCCCAGGCAGGGAAGAGTTTTTGGGAGGCAATGTTGGGGTCATATCAATTTGGACTACAATTTTGTTCTGACACAGAAGGTTTGTATAAAGAGAGGGTATTAAAAAGGATAGAATGAGGAGAGGGGAAGCCAAAAGACCCTACAACTTAGAACAGGGCTTCATTTCATTCTTTCGCTCATCACGGAGTTACTGAGTGTGTACGGAGTGCCAGCCGCTGTGCTGAGCAAGTGTGAGAGTCCGACAAGAATCTGGGTCTATACTGCCACCTTGCAGACCCTCTGAGGACTCAACAACATATGGCACCTCTCTAGTTTCCACTGAACCTTCCACTCCTGCCAGTGGGGGAAACCGAGGCATGGTAGCCAAGAGCCCACGAGGATACAACATCGTGAAGACCCCTAATACTCGTGTAGCTCTGCTGTGAGGATGGAAGCCTGGTGCCCTGGGGATGGGGCTGTGTGGAAACAGATGTGGACGGGACTCGGAGGTGGGCCATGGGGAGTGCCCAGGTGGCAGGGACTGCAGATGAGCAAGCGTAGAAGCCTTTGGTCACCAGCTGGCAAATTTGGCTACATGAGTGAAGAAATACCAGTGATTGTTTTTTCGCTTCTGTGTTTCCTGTTTATACACTCCCAAGGGAGACTTTTTACCTATGTTCAAAAATAGATCAAAGGAGGATATAGTCATAGCAAGTGGGGGTGTGAGTGTCTGAATTTGAAAACAGGTTACTTAATCCGGGCATCACAATGAGAACAATGACAATGGTGACAGCATCAGCTACCGTTTGCCAAGCACCTACTTGGTGCTTTACAAACACAACCTCACAGGCACATTGGCAAATAGTCAATTTAACACGCACATAAAGGGAATATGAGTGGATCTTTTGCAGGTTTTTGAAGGTTTTGTTTTCCCCTAGATGACCGGTTCAGTGGTGTGCGTTTGCTGGGCCCTCAGATCGAGACTGGGAAGAGAACCACGTGGCCCTGGCCTGGCCCCACCGTAGCACACTCTGCCCCAGCTTTGGACCCAACTGAGACCTGACACTGCGAGGGTCTGGCAGTGCCTGTCAGGTTGCCACCACGTGGGGGCTGCCAGCGCTGCAATCCAGCCACCTTCTGGGCTGGGGACCCTCCCAGCTCCTGCCTGGGGCTGCCGGAGGGGACACTCCCAATGGCCCCTGAATTCATGGCCATGTTTATTTTGTAAAACATGAGGAAATAAATCGAGGAGCAAGGGGGTGAAAACAGAATGGATTATGAAATAATCATTTTTAAAGGGTGGTCATCAGAACCGCCACAGCTGTTGAACTTGCTCTGTCATCTACAGCAGTGCTTCCTCGAGTGCTGGACCCTTGAGACATTTGACAGGACCAGAGAGAGGGCAGCCACCACGCCTGTGGAGACCTCTCCGAAAACTGGTCTCAAAGCGGGTGGAGCAAACTCGAGGGGAAGCAAACCATGAGGCTGCTCTAGTGCTGAGGACGCGGAATGGATGATACCAGGGTGGCCGCAGAGACGTGGGGCAGACAGGTGGCAGGTGGGACCAGGTGGCTGTAACTATGGCAGGTGCACCAGAGAGAGGGCAGGGAGGTGATGCGTAATACTGGATGTGCTCTTGTCCCTCTTGAGTTTGCCAGAAGGTGTGACCCGCCCCCCAGACAGCAGGAGGAGTGAGGATAATATAATCTCAAGTGACAGTCGCAACACGAACCCACTCGGTGTTCTGCCCTGAAGGAGTTAGCATCAGGGGCCTCTTAGAGAGCGGAGTGCTGGACCACAACTGTGCAGGGAAGAGAGGGTTGCAAACCGGAGCCTTCACCACCGACCCCGGGCTCTTTCTTTCTGCTCTCCCAGTTCACCCACCAAAGTCTCCCCACTGTCACCCTTCATCACCCTCACTCTTTCTCCTTCACAGTGACCAAATCTCCCCGCAAGGAAACTCTGTCCGCAGATGTGGAGCGCCGCCGCCCGGCCACGGGGTCCGCGGGCCCGGTCAGGAGGACTGCATCAGGCCGGTGAGGCGCTTGCCCGCCAGCGACTTTCCCTGCAGAGAGACAGTGACAGAGAGGCACGCACAGGCGCACACACACACAGATAGGGACAGAGACAGAGAGCCAGACAGGTGAATTAATTAATTAATTGCACGAGCCACGGAGGTCAAACGACCAACCAACCCTGACCGACCTTGATATTTGATCGCTAGGTGTGGGAGCCTTCACTTGGGACAGGTGGGAAAACCAGCACTCCAGGGTGGGTTGGGGAATGGGGGTGTGTCACTGGTACTCTTTTGGCGGGGGGTGGGGGGGCGTATTTTACTCACCAAAATCCAGGCATTTAAACCCTTAGGTGGGCCATTTCCTAATGCCTGTGGGCTGCCCCTGAACTTGACATCATTCGAGTGGGGAAGGAAAAGGTGGACTGGGGAGGATTGAGGTCAGGCAGTGTGGGTTGGCCCAAATAGATAGTGGCCACGGATCTGGGTGATTGGGAACTAATGAATTAACTAGTCTTAAGAAGCCAGAAGAACCACGAATCCTGTTTGAAATGCAGGATAGACACAGGCTTTGGGCCCTCTTGATGATAGGTTCTGGCGCTGTGAAATTGACGGGGTGTCTGCGGGAGCTTGGAGCCACGGTGGGTCCCAGGGCAGTGTGCTCCCCCGTCTCCTACGTTCTTGCTGCCATCTGTGGCACCCAGAGGCCGAGTTGATGACCCCCCACCAGGAAGTCCACAAGCCCTTCAACTACAACCTATGCGGCAGTTCTTCTCAGATGCTAAAAAGGTAAACCGGCCCCTGAGGCCTGGCGCAGGAGGCACAGAGGTGCTTGGGAGTCCAGCTGTCTGCATGCCTAGAGGTGGCTGGGGACCCCTGATCTTGGAAGGGACTGGGGCCTGGGCGGCAAGAGCGGGGCAGGGGTTGGAGGTGGGAAGATGAGCGAGGCTGTTGCTCTGCTCATTTTCCTTGTGTGGTCTGTGCCCGTTCTGCTCCCCCTCTTTGGAAATCTATACCACTGGATGGGGGGGCTAGAGGACAGTGTGGCTGATCCCAAGCAGATTGATCACTGCATCTGGGAAAATACTCAAAACCCATCCTATCATTGACAGCGGGTCAGTGACACCATCGCCATCTGTGCAGGGTGGCACGTGATTGCGCGTCAGCAGGGGCTGCGGGGTTTAGCAGCAAGAGTGCAAGGGCCAGCAATTCCTCATGCTCATTTCCGAGTGGGGTGTGAGGGCTCGTCTTGTTTGCTGGGCTTGGCTGCGTGTGAGCTAGATGTAATTAAAAACAATTGATCAGGTTTGTGAAGCCTGGTGGGGTACTCAATAAACCTGCTGACTGACGAATTGATGGATAATGGGTATGTCTAATAAATGAACAACACAGGCTATGGTTTGCTGGATGGAGGACAATGTGGCGTCTGCCTTAGAGCTCCATGGAGGGACGTGGCCTCCCATGTGATGGCACGGATGGGAGCGTGTCCTCAGGAGCTGTCAGAAAGTCTACCTTTCCCTACCTTTCTCCTTGATCTATTTTTTCCCTTTTGTTCACTCTCCTTTTTCACTAGTGAGACAAAAATTTTCATTTTTTTCTCCCCTATCTTAAACATGCACACACACACACACACATACACGCATGCACACTCATGCACACGAAATCTTCCCATCAGCAACCTTATCTGAATCTTCAAATACACTAAACTTAGCCTGCAGCAGTATACATTTATACTAGCCTAAGGATTTCTTAATCAGATTTTTAAAAATTTTAAATCCTAGAGGGTTATAACATCGGTCTTTGAACATCACTAAAACAGAATGGCTACTCCTTTGTCTAGAGTAGGGTAGGCCCAACAATAGCTCTCGGAAGGCAGAGGCTGACCTTCAAGGACTCCCCGAGGCCTGGTTCTGCGGCACACACCTCGCAGTACCCTCCTGGTGTGCCCTTTCTTACCTATGGCACCAGGCATTTGTCATCCCCTTGGGTCACCTAGGAATGGGCTTGCTCGCTGCAGGCCCGAAGGCAGGAAGCATAGGGGTGCGTGTGGGGTCCTCTCTGGGACAATGTGGGGCCGCTGGGTCTGGTGTGGGGGCTCTCACAAACCTCCCCACCCCCATTACCCATGCCCGCCCCGGCCCTCGTGAAAGGCGGGAAGGAATTCTGCTTTCCTCTTGGGTGCTGCTTATTGCTGTGGCAACCACACGCCAAATACCTGCTCCCCGACCCCCATCCCTCCTCCACCAGGGCCCCACATTACACATCGTGTACCCAAATATATGTGGTCTGGGTTTACTACACACAGAGTTTAAGGCTCTGATTTAGCTTGAGGATGTGGGGGAAAAAATCTCTAAAGATCCTGAATAGGAGTCTGTTGCCAGTGTGTATGTTAAAGGCCCAGAGACAAAGAAGGTGAGGTTTACCAGTTGCCCAAACCCTCCGTAACAGTTTCATCCTGATTTGCAAGGTCATTTTGGCCGGCTGGAGAGGGGCTGTGGGTTGAGGGAGGTTGGAGATGCTATTTCTGGAGGATTATAGTCTGTCTATTTGTTTTAGGTGAATTCGGCCCTGAGGCTCTCCTACCATAACCCCTCCCAGTTCTATAGAACCTGCTAGGCTGGGCTTGGAGGTGCTAATTAATCTCTTCCTGCCTAGATCCTGGAGCTCAGCCTCACAGCTCTGACGCCAAGGACCTGTAGCCAGCCTGTCACTGCTGCTCCCCCCAACCGCTTCCGTTTCCCAGGTCTTCAGGGTGGCGTGGTGCAGCTGACCCGCCCAGGGGCCACCCCTGGGACCGTTCCCAACCTCTCAGCAATCCAGGTGGTGCTGCTTGGCATTTTTGTCTCCCTCTCCCCACTCCTGTGCTCACACATTTACCAAATGCCAGTTTTGCTGCTAAAGATGGAGGTCACGCGGGTTCAGGTCGGCTCTGGAGGCAGCTCAGCCCAGCTGCAATCTACCCGCTACCCAGCGACCTCCCGGGCGAGCGAGGGCAGGCTCAAGCTAGAAGGCGGTTAATCATGCAGGATGCAGGCATGGCTAGATGCCTGGCCCAGGGCTTTGGGGAAGAAATCCTGCAATCACACTTGCTCAGCAGCCGCCTCCCTTCTGAAGAGCTGAGGTGCCTGTAGTTTTCAGTGATCAAAGTGAAATCTGATAGCAGAGGCTACCTGTGTTCAGAGATGAGCTGCTCCAAAGCATATGCCTCTGTGGGCTTGCAGGAAGCTCCTGAGGCACTTGGTTGCTCTGCCCAGAGCAAGGAGAGCTCCCTGCACCCTCTAGGGCTCCATCCTCCCTCCTTTGTGCTGTCATCCCTGCCTCCAGTTAGGGGGATCCTGAAGGAACCACTTAGGGAGGCGAGTGGTAATTTTGCCTGTGCCTGGCATTTGCATAGTTACAGAGGAAGCAGTTTTTTCAGGGTGTGAATGTGTGATGTTCCTCAGTGCTGGTCAGTTGGGAACGGATCATGGTGCCAGGAAACTGCAGCCAGCTCAGCCTGAGGCCTTGGCGTAGCTGAGCAAAGCAGCTGAGGCTGGTTGAAAATGCTATTAGCAGGCAGCCTTTGTCCAAGTGAAAAAATATACAGTGATTAAGAACCGAGCTGCAGAAGGTACATTCCAGGGACACCAGAGCTTTTCAGACAGACAAAGCACTTTTCACCTTCAAGACATTTGGCAAAGTGTAATCTAGTAGAATTTTGGGTCCTTCAATTTCATGGACCGCGGGCTCTGTGCTAGGTTCACAAACACCCACACATTCAACTCCCACCCTCTACTCTGATTAATCATGTCAGCTCTGCGGCCATCTTGACGGCTAGAAGCCCGGAAGAAGGTGGTCATGGAATCCTTTGTTTCTGAAAGGAAACGCACAAAAGGAATAGCTCCCTTTTGTGCAGTACTTTAAGAAAAATCAACATGCTGCTTGACATGCTGTGGCTCTGTGCATTGCACTTCCAGATATTAATCAACAAAACATGCACTCTCCGGGTTACTGCAAGCTTTTGCCACTTACCTGGGAGACTGATGCTAAATTCTTTGGCTGGGAACAGGGCTGAGGCCCACAGAGTAGCCCCGGGGGTCAGATGGCATGTTGGGGATAGCAGAGCCAAGCACTGGGGGCCCAAGGAGGGCCCTTTTCAACGCTAAGGGAGTAGGGACATCTAAGCTGCTGATGAGATTCTCTTGCTGATTTGCCCAGGTGACATAAGACCAAAGTTACAGATCTCAAGTCCACCGAGTCAAACTCTAGGCTATTATGGGGAAGGGAATCAACCATGGTTGTCCCCGGGGGAGAGGGACAAAACTGATTGAAAAGGGGCATGAGAGAACTTTCTAGGGTGCTGGGGGACAGGTTACACGGGTGCATACACTTGTCAGATTCATTGAGCCGTACACTTCAGATCTGTCCATTTTACTGTATACAATTATGCCTTCAAAATAAACAAACAAAAAAAATGATTAGGAAAAAAACCCCGGCTATCACATATCCTCTGCCTTGGAGTCTCCCATCTCCTACTCCTTCGAAGCTGCTAGGCCCATCTCGGCCTTTGGAGAAATTTGGTGCTTCCCCCTCCAGGAGAGGAGAAACCCAGATTCCTCTGCCAGGGGAACTGGGCTGCAACAGAATTTGGAACACTATTTCTAGTCCCCACCGACCCAAACTGATCCCTTTGGTGTGACGCACAGGTATTTTTCATCCTTGCTAAAGAAAAATGGTGTTTTGCCGAACAGGGCTCACCGAGTGACCTCTGCAGACAAGAAGTGGGAGGCCCCAGAGATGCGCTGTCCTGAAGCAGCTTGAAGGTCACCTATGAGCAGATGACACTCAAGTTCATGACGGATGTGCGTGTGGACTTACAGGCCTGGGGGGGTGGGGAGAGGCACCCAAGAGCCAGGAGGAAAGGTAGGCGCTATGCTTGGGCTCTGCAGGGGGGAGAAGCCAAGGACCTGTCTTACTTCCTTGGGTGACTCCCTGGAGGTTGTCGCCCCTCTGTGCCCCTTCTCCACGGAACAAAGCAAAGCAAATGATTTTAAAAGGGAGTACAAGGAATTCCATGGCGCCTCCTTTCTCAATGATGTTTAAAATTAGGGAGAGAGAGAGTGCCATCTGCTTGGGATGGTTAAAGGGTTTGAGAAACTCTGGCAGGGGATGGTAAGAAAATCCGTACATTATATAGAATAATTTCAAAACACTTTTTAACTCTCTTTCTCTTATCCCCCTCCATTCAGCTTTGTGGAGCAACGTGGGGCAGATGAAATGGAAAAATTAAAGATTACACACGGTCGTCCGCAGCAGAGCCGGCCAACGTGGCACAGGAAGGCAGGGGCCGTCTCGGCTTCCTCACGCTTCCACAGTGGGTGGGGCAGGGGCCTGCACAGATCCGTTCCTGGGGTCTGTGTCACCCCCAGGTCCTTGCCACGCTTTCTGAGCTCTCAGACATGTCAGTGCATTTTATGTGGTTTAAAATATTCTCTTTATTCAACTGTTTTTATAAGAAGATATACCACAAACATAAAACAACACCGGGATTTAAAAATAATCGAGGAACAGATTAAAGGTGAGTTGATAAAAAAATGAAGTTCACTGGCTGAAGAATTAAGATACAGTGCACTCACGTGTAAGTAAACCTAGACCTGTTAAAAATATAAGGAATATGAGCCTGAGTTAGAGTGAGACCCCATCTCTACAAAAAGCAGAAAAATTAGCCAGGCATGGTGGCACATGCCTGTAGTCCCAGCTACTCGGGAGGCTGAGGCAGGAGGATCGCTTGAGCCCAGGAGTTTGAGGTTGCTGTGAGCTAGGCTGATGCCACGGCACTCTAGCCTGGGTGACAGAGCGAGACTCTGCCTCAAAAAAAAAAAAAAAAAAAGGAATATGAGCAAAAGAAAATAATGGATTCTTCTGAAACAGCCATGGTCTTATGCACCGTGGCATAAACACCCAGGTTTTGCCACGTCAATGGTGGAGATATAGAATCTACCGGAATGCAATTCCCACAAAACGTCACTGAAACCATTAGCAGGTTCAGCCACCTTATTCTATCCTGTATTGGCAACTACTAGTGCTTCTAAAAATTTTATATAACATTTTTGAATTTAGCAAAGATGAATTACCACTTCTCCTATCTGGATTAAATATAAAAGGCCCAACCTATCCTCTGATCTCCCAGGGCATTTCTGTTTGAATTTCTTATTCCTGTTCAGCAGAGTGGCATCGACATGGCATGTACGCTCCCTTTCCCAGGGCCCTTGTCTTCAAACAGCCTGGGCCTTGATGGTGGCAGGGCAGGGAGGGTCCCGTGACCAGGGACACAGGTGGGCTGCCAAGGACAGTCACTGACAGCTCTCTGTTGATTGACCGTTGAGCAGCTATCGTGTGTCAAGCCCACTGGGCATTTCACGAACACTCGCCCTGATGTCCACAACGTCCCTGCCAGTTAGGAATTCCTGTAAACCCACCAAACGGATGAGAAACAGACTCCCACCGAGCTCGAGTAACCTGCCTGAGAACATGTGGCTAGTCAGTGGCAGGGCCGAGCGGGTCGGCCCTCGTGACCCATACACTTTCTACTTTGCACATGACCGTCACTCGCAAGGAAGGAGGCAGATGGGAACGCTGCTCAGGGACCAAGGACGCCCCCAGGCCCACCCACACTGGGCAACCTCTCTGGACAACGCAGGCTGATTTTCTCAACCTCTCAGAGAAAGCAGCTTCAGCTGTTGAGCACGCTTGAGCCCATCCCGGGAGTTTCTCCTCTGCTAAGCTGCTTCTCTTCACCTCATTTGGGATCCTGAGAGAGGGGAGGTGCCATCTTCTGGCCGACAGGCCTGGCCAAAGGAGCCTTTGGGTACCGCACTGAGCTAGGGCGCAGGTCGTCACGGCTTGGTGCAGGTGGACTTAAGGCTGCTGGTCAGGCCAGGTGAAGCCACCATTCTGTTTGTGGCCCTGTGTTGTTGGTGCTGATGCCTCTGGGAACACATGTGGCAACTGTTCCAGGGAGGACAGAAGCAGGTGTGATGTTTACCTTTCTAAGGTGGGGCAGGCGGGGGGGGGGGGGCTTACTCCAATTAGAACCAACCTCATTTCAAATCATTCCAGGCCAAGTGCCTAAGTGGGGGTGCCGAGCCAGGTGGGGGGAGCCCTCCCTAGCGCTGTTCCTGGCACCTCTGACCTCTACCCCCGCCACGCTCATCACTTATGGGGCTCTTCGCAGAGGCCAACTTCTGCCTGCCAGTTTTGGTGAGTGATGGGGGACCCTCCTCATGGCCCCCCAGCTGTGCAGGGACAAACCTGGAGGCAGGCAGGGACGCCAGGCGAGACCGGGCTCAGCAGCTGAGCCCTACGTTGGCAGCAGAATGCCAGGCACAGACTCCCTGGTCTCCTTCCCAGGGTGTGCGTTTCCATTCTCCCTGCTACTCTTCATCCCGATGCAGTGGAAATGCCCCCTTCTCATAGCAGATCTCTCCGCTCTCCTTCCTCTCATCCAGCCGAACAACCCTGTTGCTCTGTCTACACTTAGCTTGCAGGAAATTGTTGGTGGCCTCAGGAGTGGAGTGCAGGGGGTCGTTCTGCTTGCAAGACCCCTCAGTGGCATGCCTCCTGTGGCCCATTTGATGCCCACCTCTTCCTTTCCTCCTCCTCCTTCCCAAACATACTTTGGCATCTAAGCTCTGGTTCACTCCAAATTAGGCAAAGGCTGAAAGACTCAAGGAAACAGGGACATGGCAGTGTTGCTATAGGCAACAACTTGATGCTACTTTTTTCTAACTAGGAAGTTCAAGTAACCTTTGACCATGACTGCAGGGGCGATTGCAGCTGCAGCTCAGTAACTCGATATCGTGGACGAAGCAGCAAGAGAAAGTCACCTGCTGGGCAGTATGTGATTTTCCCCAGGACCTATGGGGACTGTAACGCCATCCTCCTAAGGGCACTTAGCATCTCCTGTAAACGTGTTCACTCAAAACATGTACATTGGTTGGGGTCCCTGGTTAAGCCAGCTGCCAAGATAGAGCCTAGAAGGCACAGTCAACTTGCTAACCTCCCACCCCTTAAAAAAGCCTAACACTTCAGCGAATGTCCATGTCCACTCGAATGCAGACACAAAGAGGGCCGGCTCATTTCTCTTTCCTCCCTGCTACCCGGAATGCAATTCAGCAGTCATTTATCAGGCATGCATTCCTGACCTCCAAAAATACAGCAGCATTTTCAAGAAATGCTGGGATAGAAACTTGGGTTGTTGGAATTCCTAGCCAAAGAGAACCTTCTCACTTTCCTACAGACTCTTTTCACATGTGGCTGAGATGCTTTTGGTCCCCATGGGACAGTGGATGGTCAGTGTTTCCCAGCATCCTTCTCCCCTGGTGGTCTAGTACGTAGAAATGTGAGAGCTCTAAGTTTCCTGCAGGACTTGGCCCTGGGCCCCTGGAGGAAGGGTGGTGAAATCTTTAGCCAGGAGATTAAGCCTAAGGATGCTGCTACTGGATTTAAAAGCGCCCTCCAAGGCAGTAGGCACTTCTGTCCTGTTCTTCTAGGGAATGAGGAGAAGCGAGTTCCTGATCAACGTTATTAAGGATGTTATTTGTACATTGCCTCTGGGACAAGGGACTCATCACAGCATCATTTCTGGACCTCTCACCTCCTTGCTTCTTAGCAAGGAAAAACTCTGCGTGCAAAAAATGTGCAAAAAAAGTGGGGACACCAAGAAATGGGTGCCGCTGACCATCCCTAGAAGCAGGGGACGAGAACAGGAGTGGTGGGCAGAGACAAGGCCACGGACAAACATCATCTCTTTTGGATTGGGGAACGCCTTCTGTGCAGGAGCCCAGAGGTTAGAGAGTGTGCAGACGCCGGGATCACTCACCCACTGCAGGAAGGAAGCCACCTCGGGGGGGAAATGCAGCGGCCATTCTGACTCTGCGCCAGCAGCACTAGGCAATTGTGTTTTTAGGAAGGGAAGTGAAGAATAACTTATCCAGCTGAAACTGTGAAGACCTGTGGCTTTAGAGGAGCCCCTACCCAGACATGCACACGGCTGCGGCGGGGATGCAATCCATGCAACACGGGCGTGTGCAGGTCCGCAGCATATGGTTACACACACACCACACACCGAACACGGAGGCGAACACCAGGCAGGCAGCACGTGCACCTGCGTATACACCTGCACACACGTGTATACGCCTGTGCACAAGTTCACATGCAGGTTTGCACCACAGGCACTCACAGAAGCATCTCATGCAAAGTGCATAAGCCACTGCATAATTGGCTGTAGAGTTTTATATCAGCTCCCACGATGGCCATCTTTGATACTAACACTACAAATACTAATACAAACTTAAAGCATTTACCTTAAAATACATACACAGAAACAGAATTCTCCCCAGGAAAAAGCCATCCATTCGTGTCAGTGGAAACGGCCTCTCCACTGTGTCTGGGGGTGCTACAAGCAGCAGGAGCACCCGCCCCAGGGGGCTGGGGTATCGGGGGGTTTCAGAGCATCCCCTGCTACTTGCTTCTGACTCCTCCAATAACCTCACCTTGGAATAAGTGGTTTAAAAAGAGAAACCTGGGTTTATCTGGCAGATGGAGCGACTGGACTTGTTGAGGTTGTGCTGCTCAGGGTGGCCCCAGGCAGGCAGGCAGGCAGCTGAGAGGTGAGTGTTTCTGGGAATGAGGCTTCGGTCACGCGGAGGGCTGCATTTGGAGTGTTGGATTTCATGCTCTTATCATGGGCAGAACCAGTTTTGATCTGTGTCTTGTAGCAGGGGGCATCTTAGGGTCCTAAACCTCTATAGGGGGCCAAATGCCAGCTCCTGCCAACATACAGTGTTTGACCAGTGGCTCTGCCTGCCTTCTGGCACCTCACAGGCTGACAAGGCCCCCATCTCCCATGGCTTCCTGGGAAGTGCTCCGGGGCTCCAAGAAATCGACCACAGAGCCCAAGCTGGCCTGCCGGGCACCACAGCTCCCCCACCCCAGGGAAAACAGAGAAACTACCTCTCTGAGCTGACTTGAAAAAGAAGCCAATAGTAACGCCTACCTTTATTGAGTAGTTACCATGAGCCAATCACCATAACAAATGCACTTTGCATACACTGTCATAAATGAGATACCCACTTACCCACCCTCAACTGCAAAATAAATGTAATGATCCCTACCTGGCAGACTATTGTTGGAAATTAAATAAGGTAATAAGTACAGAGCTAAGCATGGGCTGCAAATAGCACCATAATGATGAAAATAACACTAAGAGCTATACCTGTGAAGCATGTGCACTATAAACAGTGTGCAAAGAGCTTTACGCATTTTTTCCCAATTAATCATTTACTCTTATCTCCCTTTTACAGATGAGGAAACTGAGGCTTAGAGAAGCTGCCCAAGTCATGAGGGACCAATCAGGGGCCTTCCCAAAACACACTCCTGCTGGAGCAAGATGCACCTCGCTGTGCGGGTGTCTTTGCAATTCCTGGGACACATGGAAATGAAGGGACCCTGACATCAAACCTGGACGGGCCTGCTGAACAGCAGGTCAGGGGCTCTGGAGGCCACCAACCAGCCCACATTCCTTCTTGGTGGTCCTTCTCATGATGTCCTACAGATATGATAACTATTCAAGAAAGCTGTGGTCGAGGGCTAGCAGATAATGAGATCCGAAGCTGTGTCATTACCCAGGAAACCTCCATCAAGTATGTGACCACCAGATCGTGATCACTCATGAATGCTAACGGTTGACTCCTTTACATCTTTAATATGCAGAATTATGAATTCCCCAGAACCTTCCAGCACCATCCAGGACAGAGAACCCACCAGAATTTCCCCACTACTTTTGCTGCAGATTAGAAGATGGGTTGAGTTTTGTATTGGATGCTCCATCTCCATTTCCCAACGTAATCTGCTCTGATGTTAAGGCCGGGCTTTCTGTCCTTGTTGACAGTCTGTCTTTTCCTATTGGGCGTGGGGGTTCAGATGCACCACGCTCCTGGTGCAGGCGAGAGAGGCCAGGGCACGGTGTAGACTGGTCCTCCAGCCCTGTGAGTGAGTATAGGTGCTCCGGAGCCCTGCTCCTGCCTCTCCCCCACCTCTTACAACTGTGCCTAACAGTTTTAAAGGAATGTCTGAGAGAACATGGTAACAATCAAGTCTGACTGGGCTTTCTTTAGCTTTAAAAGTGTCATATTAAAACTTTGCTGACTTTACCATGATCGCCATGTTTAATGAGAGGCCTCAAAGAATTTGAAAGCAAACGATGAAGAGGAAAAAAGCCACAAGCTGTAATCACCATAATTATACAATCCCACGATGAGCTGAAAGCAGCCCTGGCGAAGCCCAGAGAGGAGGCAATGTCATCTGCAATCGGGTTGGTTCTTAGGACAGCTGGAGAGCATGTGACATGGAGGCCCTTCCCTTCCCCTGGGTGGGGCTGAGGATTAGCCCCGCGCATGGCTCGGAGGAGAGGACCCTAGGAGGGCAGTTTCTCCTCGATCTGAGGCCTCTGGGGGCAGGCTCTGCTCTTGGCCAGGCTGAGACAACTTTGGTGTTGGCTTGTCCACCTGGAATCTGCAACTGGCATTGGGTAAAAGGAAGTGGCTTTACCATCTTTTTTGCTTTCAACAAAACGCGCTTTCCGGATGGGAACTATGACAGGCTAAGCTTTCTCCAACCCAGGGCCTGGGCACCCCACGAACATGGCCACTCCTGGCTGTGCTCAGCCTCTGCACTACAGCCGCCAGCATCCTGTGCCAACAGGCACCTGTGTCCTCCACTTGCTGACCTCCTTTTAGGCATTCAGGGGAGACAGCCCTATCGCCCAAAGCTCAGCTGCTACAGCAGCACATGACAAAAAAACAAAAACCAAACCAAAACAAAAACCCAACCCAAACCAAACCAAACCAAACCGACAATAGCAACAACAACAACAAACCAGGCAAGAATGTCATGTGAAGGGCAGTAATGCCATTTCTTGACAGTTGCCCTAGCTTTGAGTGTGCCATCATCTGGCATTTTCTCCCTCAAGGCAGGGTCTAATCTGAATCCTTTGGATTCCTCTCCTCCAATCTCAGCAGACGCCCTTCATATAATCCATTCTCCCTTTCTACCACCCATTTGTAAAGCACAGAGTGGAATGCAGTCAGATCCATGTAAGAACTATTTAACGCGGCATGGCATCCCAGTTGCAAGAGGCCAGGGGACCCAGTGCGGAAAGCTACTCTACAACGTCCCTGGCCATTCAGCTTCTAAATGGTTAGCCAGGGAGCTCATTGCTCCTTGGGGTGACATAGTCCATTGTTGGGTAGTGACTACTGTTAGAATATTTTTAGTAGAGTGACAGTCCCCACATTTTCTAGCCATTTGTTCTAGTTTTGCCCTCTGCAGTAATCCAGAAATGTCTACTCACTCTGGAAGACAAACACAAACAGATTTCACGATGGCCATCAAGTCTGCTGGGGGCTAGCCGTCTTCAGTTTCTTCTGACATGGCTCCTAGAGTCCCTTTCTTTCCCTAGTCATTTTCTTCTGAATTTTCCTGACAAAATGTGGGGGCTTAGAACCAAGACTTACTCTAGAGCAACACAAAACGTCTCTGACCAGTCCACTTTTGTAATCGTAGCCTAAAACTGCCTGTTTTTAAGTGGCTGCATCCTGCTTTTGCTTATATTAAGCTTGCAGTCAAATACAAGCCTGGAATTTTTTTCACTTTCAATTATAGTAAAGGCAATGAATGCAATACTATAGTTGTGAAAACTGAATTTTTAAAAAACATAAGTGTAATCTGGTGAAATTTTATATAATTGTTTCTGACCCCTCAGTTCAGTGGAAGGAGATGATTTTCAAATACGGTTCCATTATCTGCCAAAGGAGAAATACTTTCCAGGTTTGGATCTTTGAATACGGTTGGCACGTTCCTCTCTTCATCCAAGTCATCAAAAAGGATGTTGGATGGGCCATGGCTGGACCGTTCTGGCCCACAACCAGAGACTGCCTTTCCAGCTGACAGAGAAGGATTAATTCCCCCCTCACCAGCCACTGAGACACTGAATATACTCGCTTTGCCTATATATGGGCAGAGGGAAGTGGAGGGGGTGGGAGAGAACATTATTTTCAACTCTATTGCAGTACTAATAGGTCACAAACAAATATCTCCTGGAGCAGGGGATGTAGTTATTATGGTCATCAGCCTCTACTAAGCCAGACTGCATGGGGGCATGGAGAGTTCTTGCCAAATATAATACCATACCAGTGAGACCCATTCCCATTTGGGGCCAAGGTGCTGTTGCTCAGGCGGACAGGATTTGACCATGACGACAAGCATGGAAGAACCACAGCTCTGTGGGGCCTGCCACTGCCGGGGTGGCTACAGACTCCCACCCTGTCTCACCTTCCCACCCAGTGGGGAGCCACCAAGCACACACCCAAGGGTCTTTTTCTCACTGGCCATCGGACAAACATTACAAAAATGAAAGTGCCACTGCTCTGAGCTCTCCTGAGCTCCCCTGCAGTGTTCCATGCAGCCGTGCTGCTTAGAGCATCGTCTTACAGATTGCGCCTACCCACGAACACGCAGCTGCCCGCCTTCCACCATGCTGTGCCTTCCTGACTCGACTCAACCTTGGGAGACTCATTAGCTGCTTTAAAGAGGGGAAGCGTCTCTAGTTGCCTCACCAGAAGCTTGTTTTGTGGGGAACTCCATGGGAGTCTTACTTCTTGGCCTTTGATTTCCTTAGACCTTAAGTTCTATGACTTCCCCTTGAACTCCATGGTTCGGACAACAGGCAGAGTTGGGTCTCCTCTCCTTGACCTTGACATTGGCAACACTGTCCCCTTCCTAGGTTCCTGCCATTGGACACCTCTCTCTGGCTCCTTCTGCTGTGGTGTCACTGCTCCCCTGACAGGGAATGAGGCAGGTTCCGTCCTCTGCAGAGGTGGGCATCCTGTCTGTCCCTTGGCACAAATGACACAGAGCAGGCTGAAACCCCACAACCCCACCAGCCACTTCTACAGTGAGAGCACCTTTCTAGAAGGATGTCTCTCCTGCGGGGGGTGGGAGGAAGGCAATGCCACGGCACAGGGCTGCAGGCCACCTCTCGAAATAGAACCCACCTGGCACACACTCACGGTTGCCCCAGCCTGCCTCTCTGGAGCCTGGCAGGGTAGGCGATTTGGATCGGAATCAGTGGCTGTAAACACACAGCTGTGCCTTTCTGCCTCGGTGGAGTCTGATTTTCACTTGACTGCCTGGCACACTGGGGTCTGGGGAAGGCAGGACAGGGCCTGGGAGGGGGCGAGGGAGGCTGGCAGGGGAGACGGGGAGCAGCTGCCCCCGCAGAGCCCCGCTCGCCCCATGTGTCCGGAGGCTGAATCACCGCTGCTGGGCTTTTTGTCTGAGTGGGCGCAGGGCGGGGAGGGCTTTTTGGCTGCTTTCGGCTGACAGGTTGAACCATCAGCTGCAACAGCTGGGGGTTCCTCCTTCCAAGAGGAATGGAAGGGTCTGGGGCCTAGTGTCTCAAAAACGACAACCAACCTCTGGCCCTTTCTGATAAATAAAAATCTCACCCCTCCCCGGAGTTTTGGAAAGATCCCCCCATCCTTGCCATGGAGAATCACTTTGTCACTGTGTCTTCTCTGTATCCCACCAGCCATGTTGATTCTGTTGTTCTACATTTTATAATTTGTTTATAAAAATAGATTTTTACATTTTTGTTTTCCAGATACAAAACTAGAACAGTAAATACACTTTTTCTATTTTCACATGGAGCCAAGGTAAGGAGAAAAGGACAGAGACCAGAGGAGACTTAACCATGGACTGTAACCAGGATAACACCGTCTTTCGTACCCTTTTCCCCATCTCTAAAAGAGGACAGCGATGAGCTGTTCCAGGGTTCCCTAGGGAATCAGAAAGTCTGGGGCCAGGTGAGAACAGACTGATGATGAGATTCTCAAGTGCTCACCTTTCATTTCTTCCTGTGCCCACGGGGCCCCTGGGACCCCACAATGCAGGTGGTGATGTGGCAGCACCAACCTGGTGCCCACCCTTCTGCCCAGCTGACCTGGTCAACCCCCCTCCCGACACACACAGCTGGGCATCCAGATGGCAGGGCAGGGGCTGCAGAACTGTCCAGGCCACAGGGCGGAGGTCTCTGTCCCTGTTCTTGGAGAGCACCCCGTGCCTGCAGCTGCTCCCAGTGTAGGATATGAGTGAGCCCTGAACAACCGAGGGGGGCCTGCCGTGCAGGTGTAGAGAGCCCGGGGCACTCAGTTTTCCCGCCAGCACCTGTCCAGGGTTTGTAAATACACCCAACTCAACTCTGCCCGTGGTTTATTTCCCAACCTGAAAGGCTGGTGGACACTTCCAAATCAGGTAGCTAATTGGGCAGAATGCAGCTCCTCTCTGATTCTAAGGGAGGGTTCACAGAACTCAGCAGTCTCAGGATAGAGAGAAGTACAGCCCTATAGAACACTTCCAGCTGGAGAGGACCATAGAGATGATCTAGTCCATGTCATTATACAGAGGAGGAAACCAGGGCCCAGAGAGGGCTAGTGATTTGCCTGAGGTCACACAGCTAGCAAGCTGAGGCTGGAAGTAGGAGCCACTCTGCATGGGGGCTGCTGAGGTGTTTGGGAGTCCCAGGAGATGTCCTTGCTGCTCAAGAGAGGCAGATTGTCCTGCTTTCCCTCCCGAATACTACTACAGAAGTCTCCCTCCATCTCTAGCCGGGGCCAGGGTTTCACCACCGCTGGATCTCAGTGCTCTGAGATAGGAGACGCTGGCACTACTGTCCGTGACCCAGTGGTCCTAAAGGGCTCTAAGGACTGTCTGCAATCAAAGTTAACCCTTGTAAAGATGCTGGAGGCCTGGAAAGATATTTTCAGCTGAGGTCAAAGCCCTCTGGGGATCTGCGGAGTCTGGGTATTAGGAACTCATTCCACCAGGTGCACGGCTGTCCCCGTGACATGCTCAGGAGGAGGAGAAAACGACCCCCAGGGAAGGAGCTCTGCCGCTGGGTTGCCTGGTCGTCTGCCCTCATCCTCCCCTGCCAGGGGCCTCAGCCCTCCACTTCCGGTCAGCACCCGGACTGGAGCTGGGGCTTCTTCCCGCAGGGCTGTCTGGAAGGGGAAGGGGAGCTGTTGACTTCTTGGCTCTCATTAGCTTTTCCTTGGCTTCTGGCTGGGGAGGGAGGGAAGGGGCGAGGGCGGGTGGGTGGCAGCTGGCTCGCAGAGCTTGCCGCTCTCCATCTGACTTGCCTGCTGCATTCCTTGGCAGGCAGGACAGGAAAGCCTGCCACCGAGATGCACTCGTCATGTGCCGAGGCTCCCTCAGCTTCCGGCCCTCCCTGCCGTAATTCCAAGGAGCACCTTGGCAAAGGTAAACACCGATGCTCTCTTAGGAGGTGGACGAACGTCTGGTCCTCACCTCCCTTCTCCTCCAGAGCGGCCTCCAGAGCTTGCTCAGGCACCAGCACCTTAGGAGCCCAGGCTGGAGCCAGCGAGGCTCTCGGGAGGCAGCTGAGGAGAGGTGCCCGGGGAGCCTGACGCTAGCCTCACTCATGGCTGCCATTTCTCCTGACGATGTGCCATCACCCTCTGTGGCTTCTTCCGTGGAACTGTACACAAGGAGGGGAGGACTTCCCCCAGCTTCTCCTCCTGCCACCATCCCCAAAGGGAAAGTCACATCGCTGCTGCTGTGGCTTGGCTGAGGCCTTGGCTTCCCCTCGCCCCCACTCCCATGCGTCTTCCCGGTCCTCGCCGTCGGAGTCAGGCCCTGGGGAGGCCCTCGCCCTCTGTGGGAGACCCTGCGGAATCGGAAGGAACGAGCACACCTAAACGGGGGGGATAAGCCGCTCAGCTCTGGGCACCCTGGTGTCCCCGTTGTCATCTGTCAGCCACAAAACCAGGAAGACAGTAGAGACTGGCAGCCTGGCCGGGAGCACCAGGAAACAGCCTTTAGTTGGAGAAGCCGCCTCCTCTCCCTGATCAGTAATGTCTGGGACTTTCTATGAAAGCATCGGAAGAAGAGGTGGAACCAACAATGACTAGCCAGATGTTTCCTGCTGTGGTTTTCCTATTTCACAGCCACCGTGAAAGGCAGCTTCCCAGGGAACAGGACTAGGGAGAAACAGGCTCCAGCTCCTTTGGCCCGTGGCCATGTCTGGAGGCCCCCTGGAGAAGCTGCTATGTGTTACAGCTCCTCTGAAACTGAGGCTCCTCGGACAAGGGCCACCGTGTACAGTGGTGTGGGTTATTCACTGCACAAGGGTGGCTCAGGGTCATGTTGGGGCTGAAATCCAGCCTGTGTTTCCCTTGGCCAGAGGGGCATCTGTGGGGCTGGGCCCACCAGAGGGAGTCCTGTTTTCTGTTTTGCATAAAGGCACATGACGGGCTAGTTGTGCTCTAGGCATATTTGGTTCTGAGCCTGGGCCTTCCCTGTCAAATAAGCAGGATTTTAGACAGGCTCTGTGGTTCCAGTTTGCCAAACAACGTGCCACTTGGCACAGCATTCCCAGACACTTGCTTTTATATTCAAGTCCTGGGTGACCTAGAATGAAACTTCCATTGGAAGGAGAAGCGCACACAGCGCTGCCTCTATTGATTAGAGCGTGCCAGGTCCCTTCTGCACCCGAACTAGGATGGGCCTAGAAGCTTCCCTGAGCCCCAGTAAACTACTCATTAGGACCTCGTGTAAAAGGGGGCATCTTTGGCTTTCAATGGACAATCCCTCCATGTCAAAGCACACCTTGAGAACTGAAAAAAACAATTTGCTTTCTCCAAATGCTCCTCCTTTACCAAGATAAGAAAGTGAGATGCTTAGCTTCGCTTCCCTCTTTTCCGTTATTAGCCCCAAGATGTGGGTGGTCTTCTTACCCCTCTTTCCCAGCAACGTGGGAATGCTATCGAATGAGCCCTTCCTTTAGTTTATGGCCTGCAGTATGTAGCCGATGAAGCATTCATGTAGATCTTCTCTTAGAGAAATCAAACGCTTTATATATATAATATTCAGAGACTGGATATCAAATTGAAAGGCATATTGGTTGGGTGGTTAGCTCTGTTTGATTAGAACACTGGGCTGCTGAGACCAAATTCTTGGGTTCCAGCCTATGTAATCTGAGAGCCACTACTGTTCTACAGCCACGGGCCACATCCCCAAACTTAGCCACATCTTGTGGGGATGTGGCTTTACCGCAAGAGCACAAGGAGCAGGGCTAGATCAGTGGAAATCCATCTGCAGCACTGGAACCAAAAATTCTCAGTGCACCACCCATGAGAGTCTCCTGTTCATAAAGGAGCAGCAGAGAATTTAGGAATTTAGGTATTTTTTTTAAAAGTTTGGGCCTTTTGTCCATACCCTCAGGAGTTTGGGGTAATTTTCTCCTTCAATCTGCCCTGAAAACATCTCCGTAAGTTCTCCCACGTGCATGCTTCAGACACTGGGGGTGGGGGTGTCTGGTGCTTTCCTGCTCCAAATGCTCTGTCAACAGACCTTGGAGAACCACCACGCCAACACCACTTCTGGAATGAAGGGAACTCAATGAACGCTCCTCACGGAGCTTCACAGAGACCATTCTTGCCTTTCCTGAGACCCACTTCTCATGAAAAGCCACCTGAAGATGTCGGGGTGTCTTGTCCAAGTGCCAGGATTCCTCTTACAGCCTTTATATCACCCTGAGGAGCCTCCATGGGGCCGTCAAATCTCTGCTTCCCTATGGTTTGCACTGGAGGAAACTGTCCTCTCAGCCTATCAACAAAATCTCTAAACATCCTCTGCCCACAGAGCAGCCAGGCCTCAGAAGAGAGAGAGAGAGATGGGATTCCCCTCACTTTCTATCGGGCCCTTGTCGGGTGGAGGAGGTCCCACAGGCCTTGCTTTTGACAGCCTGTGGCACCTTCTTGGTGTGTGAAGCCACGTGGCCATGGCAAACCAGCTTCAGAGTCAGACACGGGACCAGCAGGCCTTGCATGCTGCATGTTCTGATTTCTTAAGAGGAAAAGCCACAGAGAGGGAAGACCAAAGAAGAAAAGGATGAGTACCGATATTTTAACTGCCACCTACTAGACTTATTGCGATGTCTACAGCTAGTGAATTCAAAATAATGTTCACCTGCACTTAAAATGCATCCAGCTCTGGCAGGGAAATGACTAGGTTGCTTTTAACCCAGGATTCTTAGAATTTGTGTTAGAAGGATGAAATAAGGATGCTAATCATACAGGAGTCAAGTTTTACAAGGACTTTCCTCTCCAACAGAGGCAAAAACAAAACAAAGCAACACAAAAAAAACCAAAAACAAAACAAAAAAATAAGTCAGCCTCAGTGGGCTTCCCCCTTGGAGAAGGGAAGCATGGCCAGTCCCCTGTGTGCAACCCCTGCTCCCTGGCCGCCACCTTGGCTCCCTCTGGCTTGGTGTTAACAGGGCAGGCAGGGGCCCATGAACTCTGCGGCTTGTTTGTGATGAGTCAGTGAATGAGCGGGATTGATACCTTCTGTGCACCAAGCTCTCTGCTCAAATCTTGGGGAGACCAGCACAGAAAGAGGAGACAGGTCTGTGCTGTCCTACAGAGCACAGCAAGAGTCTCCACCATGTGCCGCAGGGAAGAACCACTCATTTCCTGCTCCCACGGTTACTGGGGGTCTCCTTACGTGCCACTGTGGGCTGTACCACTCTCTAAGGGGGTGTGCATGGGGGAAAGCCACCCGTTCACAAGAACAGCGAACCTGTAGGAACCTGTAGCCTGTCTTTCCTCAGGAACGTGGTAAGACCCTACTGCTGGGGAGCTCCAGGGACACTGCTGGGATTCAGCTACTGCCCTCTTCTCCCTGTCACACCATGCGCATGAGGCTGATGGGGGCTGGGCGGGACACAGGGACTCATGCAGAGGCGACTAACACACGCCAGCTAGACCACGCCGCCAGAACCCATGCAGCACGGCCGCTTTCTGCACACAGCAAAAGCCGCCTACACAGCAACATCAGCTCGCGACCCGCACCGGTATGACTGCCAGAGTTCACAGAGGGAAATTTGGCTGGTTTTGTTTGTTTGTTTGTTTTTTTAGGATGAGTTATGATTCTCAGCCAATTTATTTCATGGTATAGTTCGATGGCCTTCTCCCCAGGCTGCTGCAGAAGACGCACAAACCACGCAGCCCCGAGGGCAGCAGGGTCCTTCCTCCTCAAAGCCCTGGACAGAAGATCAAGTGCCCAGGCCCGAGGCGGGGCGACCGAGTGTGCACCTTCTGCAGAGGGAGCCGCTCGCTCATTTGCAAATTCACCCTAGAAGGGAAGCTGCAGACGCTGGCAAAAGAAAAGGGCTGAGTGGAGGGGAAAGCGCTGGACTCCCTCCCACCCCAAAGAAAACGACAATCAAAAAGTGAATAAATAAATAAATAAAACAGGAAAGAAAGAAAGAAAAAACCCAAAAGCAAAAGAAATGTTGAGGGAAGAAAACCGACTGAACTTACCACACTGCGAGTGAATTTTTCTAGGGAAGTTCTACGACCTTGCTCACTTTCTGGCTTTAGGGAAAAAAAAAAAAAAGGTAGGGAGAAAAATACAGAAAAAAAAAAGTCTTCAGCTTACACGTGGTTTCTAATTATCAGCAGCCACAGCTAAAGAACAAAAACGAAAGCAAAATGGGGCGAAAAACGGGAAAAGAGAAGCAGCCAGCGCCGTTGCAGAGTGCACGGGAGAGACGGAAGACAGAAGCCCAGCAGGAGTGGCGCTGCCTCCTTGAGCAGTGGGCAGAGGGGCGGGTTGCTTCTCAAGGGACCACGAAGTGCTGCAGGGCTCGGGCGAGGAGCCGCCACGGCTCTGCACGGGACCACAGCCGCGGCTTTGAGCCCCTTGCTGACCGCTTCCAACTGGCCGTGCCCATAGGCAGGAGCCCTGGCGGATGTGGCCATGAGTCCCCAGGCGGCCATCTGGGGGCTCCAAGGGGTGACACAGAACAGACTAGCTCTGAGGGCTGGCGGGGTGTCAGGGCAATGCTGATGGGACGGCAGGAAGTGGCCACCAGGGAGGTAAAGTCATCCACTCCACCGGGAGTCTGGTTAGGACTGTTTTCTCTCTTGAGATTTCCCTGCCCAGGGAAAGTTTGCTAACTTCAGTGACTTCCTAATGACCCTTGTTCTGCATCCTTAGAGCAAGGAGGGTCTACCATGTCCTCTGCAGTGACAAAGGGTCTTCGGCCTCAGAAGACAATAACATGAGGATTGTTCTGAACAGAAAATGCTCTCTCATGATCCAGGCAGGTGACACCTTCCAAGGTGTACTCATGCCAGGCTAGGGGAGGCTCAGGAAGCTCCTAGGGAACCCTTAGCAGGGGGAAGGGGGCAAAGCCCTTGCACGTTCTCCCAGGCCTAGCCCTCCTCTGCCGCCGAGGAAGAGAGGGGTGGTGGGCTCCTGACCTTGCCCCGCGTTTCCCACCTGCAGGGGTCCCAGGAGAATTTATCCTGGAGCCGTGTTCCAGGGTCCTGAGCCCGAGGCTGGGTAATTCGGAGAGTACACACACTCACACGGACGCACACATACACGCAGCAAATAACTGAAATTAGGGAGCTGAGAGGCAGCCAGGTGTCTGTGGGTCTGCAGGATGTGCCGAAAGCAGAGAGGGCAGGCCGAAGGCAGCCATCTGTCATGTGGATGAGGTCAGGGGGGCTTCCTTGGCAGCCACCCCATCCCCATGAGCTCAGCCAGCTGCCAGAGGCAGATAGGAGGTTGCAGAAGGAAAATACAACACAAACGACACACCACCACAGGGTTGGGCTGGGCTTTCTCCTTGCACAAGGATCTGAAGGATCCACGCTCGGCCCTGGGCACCATAAACGTCTCCATTGTGGGGGTGGCAGGACTCTACTTTAATCCCATGGCAGCCTGGGTGCCACACATTTGGCTCAAGTTGGGCCAGTCCTCGGCCCTGCATTCTGTGCTTATCGTTCTTGTCCTCTGGCTACTGAGTCGCTGCTGACAGAGGGTAACCACTGGCCTGACTCATTCCGGTTCCCTGGCCTTACGCGGGCCATCAAGCTGCCCTGGAAAACCACCATCACTGGTACTTAACTCTCCTGGAGTAGCCCCCAAACCCGGCTCGCCTACCCCTGGGGAACCTGGTTCTTCAGAGTGACTATGCTTTACTTTGAAAATATTAGGAGAGAGGATGAATTAGGGACAAAGGAGCAGAAGGCTGTCCCTCCAGACCCCATCCGGAGGCTGTTCTTGGCAGAAAAGTGAGGCTGAGTCGTATGCCCTCTCCTAGCCGGAGGTTGGTTGTGACTCTCACATACCTTTTATGCCCTGGACATTAACATCACATGGTGAGCCTGTCCCTGAAGTCAGAAGACACTCTGGGCCTACCTGAAAGTGCTGAGTTACAAATCAGATCCGTACGTGGAGACTCTCAGGAAGAAATGGGAGGAGAAAGTAGGTTTGTCACTGTTTTGGGAAACAACTCCTCGACGTTGAAAAGTTGATGGCTTGCTGCCTCAAGAACATCCCTTAATTTGGGGCCTGGGAGGATAATTCCAGTGAACTTCATTTGTAACATTTCGCAGAAAGGCTGTCAGTCCCTTCCTGGCTCAGATACCCTCCTCTGAGAAGTTTTCCTCTTGTAAGAGAGGAATGGGAAGCACAGATAGCTCAGCCCACTTCCTGGCTTGAGGTGCATTTTCCCTTGTGTTCAAACCCGCAAGGAGACTGAACAGCCTCTAACTTCTCCTTGTCAGGTATGTAGACACACCCAGATTGGTCAGACTGCTAAAGCCTTAGAATGTCCTCAAATTATGATCCGTTCAGGTGTCTTGAGCAACAGGAAATAAGGAAAACTTACTTTGACCTTTTCCCATGACATCTGGGCTAGAGAGATCAAAAGTCTCTATAACCTTTCGCTTTCCTCCAGTTCTTAAAAAAATGAGCACCTGAGCCATTTGTGGGGTGTCAGGCCCCTTTTAGCAGAAGCCCTCCACGGACATCCTGCAGCAAGGGAGCTGGCAGGAAGCCAGGTTTAGCATGCTCCATTGTAGGAGCCGCGCCTGATGGGAGGGCCGCAGGAAGTTAAGAGAGCTGGGTTTCTGAAAATCTGGACATTCCTGAGGTCCTTTTCCCTCTCTCAGACTGTTAGGGCAGCAGAGCAGGATACAAATGCTGTCCTGGACTCTGGAGTTGTGTGGTACCAACCAGATATGCGGACAGGATCCTGGCACACGGGGTGACAGCACACAGAAGCCTTGTGCGGCTGAGAGAGGCAGCCCAGCACAGAGCGTGTGGATGGACAACCACGTGTTAAGCGCTGGCAGTGGGAGGCCAGAAGGGGAGAAGAAAGGGGCGCATGTGCTCCTAAATGGCGCGGCGTGGAAGTCGTGGAGTCTGGTGCAAGTTGAGCCAACGTGGGCCTCAGATCAGAGGTGACAAGTACAGCATTTGGGCAGGCGTACAGGACCCAGGAGCCGTCTCTCTCGGCCTCCTCTCCTTCCTTCCCCCCTCCCAGAAACCAGCTGAGTCTACCCCTGCTGTCACCCCTCACCACCTGCACCCCAAATCCATGACTCCCAGGGCTTCAGGGACCCATGGCTTAATTCTAAGTGGAAGATTAAGAAGGAGCTGGGTGCGGTTGCCTCTTGGTTAAGAGAAAAGGGGGGTGTTGAGGAGGAAGCAGTCCTGGGATGACTCCAGGGACCAGATCAGCCCCTGGAAACTGACAAGGTTTCCTGTCTTGTGAGGGGGCTGCCCATCATACCCGTCTGGACTGGTCAGGGAGAGAAGTCTGTGGGGAGGGGGCTGGTCTTTTCAGTGAGGGGCTGTCTCTGGTGTGCTAAGGGTTTTGCTGGTGCTCTTGCCAGCCTTGCACTCCTGTATTTGGTCACACTCCCTGCACTGCCGTGGGCAAAGCATACACACAGAGGCAGTGGGACGTGGAGGTAGGAGGCCATATCCTGGATCTTGGGGGAGGGGCGGGGTGGTGACCATCCTAACTCTTTCCCATTGGAGTGGGAGCAGATAGAGCAGGTAAAGAAGAAAAGAGAAAATAAATAAAACCCAAGGGATGATATTCTCATTTCACACCAGCAGCAAGCAGCAGGCAAGAGTCAACAGTGCTAAGAAAGGCAAGCCTGCCCTTCCCAAAGATACCTTCTTCTTGGCCAGCAGCAAGTCCTGGTAAGCATTTGACCGGAGGAAGCGGGCATAGCTGTCACTTTTCATCAGCTTGTAGATGTGCTCCTGGGGGACACAAGGAAGAGCTGTCAATCAATGCTAAAGGAAATTGCAATCCAATTGATCACTGTTTGGAGAAAGACACAATGGAATCTAGGTATGTTTGTATGGACCTGGAAAAACATGCAACGTGTCACCCCTCCGCCTCTCCAAACTCAGAAACACCAAACAAAGCATATATTCTCTCTTAGAGTAAAAGATCCTTGAGGATCATATCCCAGAGGGTCTGTAATTGGGCCTGGGTGCTGTGTTGGGGTGCTTAATGATTAAAACCACAGACACAGCAATAAGAAGGAACAAACTATTGATATACACGACTAATTGCATGACTCTCAAGGGAATGACGATGAGTGGAAAAGCCAATCCCCAGATTACGTACTATGGGATTCCATTTATACGACATTCTTGAAATAACAAATTATAGAAATAGAGAACAGATTAGTGGTTGCGAGGGGTTAGGGATGGGGAGGAGATGGAGGGAGGGAGGTGCGGTTATAAAAGGCAACAGGAAGGATGTTTGTGATGATAAAGTGCTCTGTATCTTCACATATCTTACATAGGTGATAAAGTTGCATAGAACCAAATGCACACATGTGTACATGGCACAAATAAAATTGGGAAATCTGAATAAAATCAGTGGCTTGTAGCCATGTCAATATCATGGCTGTGATACTGTACTATAGTTTTGCAAGATGTTACCATTGGGGGAAACCAGGTAAATGGCACATCTTTGTACTATTTCTTACAACTGCTTGTGAATCTGTAAGTATCTCAAAATAAAAAGTTTAATTAAAAAAAAAACCACAGGCAATGATGCAATTGGGTCGGTTTGTGCATTTCAGGGCCACCATCTTGTCCTGGAAGGGGGCTCTTGGCAACCAGCCCATGAGGCATGGGGGTGAATAGGCCAGGCCTGCGCCTAACATCCAGGAGGGGCAGTGCTGCCTCTTCTCCTGGGCTCCTAGAGGCATTTACATTCTGGCCTTGGCAATGGATTTCCCTCCTGACTTCCGGCTAAGTCCTATACCTTCGTGGTCCCTTCTTAACAGAACTGTCCTCATCAAGGGCAGGAAAATCCTGGTCCATTAAAAGGGAAAACTTGTTGGTGAGACAAGTATTTTTCATCCATTGAAGTGGATTCAGCTTAGCTGCACAGGAGAGCTTGGCTGTACCAAAGGGGACCTCTTAGGAGGCAGGGTGGGACCATTAGTGGCTGGCTTGGTGGAGGAAGCATCTTCCCCTTGCAGGGTCATTGTTCATCCCATGAAGCCAGACTAAGGCCCCAGTGCTGCGGGGAATGGACAACTGGTCAGCTGGGAGGCAGAACTGGTCATTAAGAACCTCTTCCTTGGGTCCTCTCCCCAAGGAGGACATTAGAGGAGGAAGCAGAGGCCACCCAGCACCTGGGAGCACATTTTAGAGATGCCTGGCCAGGGAAAGCTGGAGCAATGGCAAGGGCTCACCAAGACTCCCTCCCTACCCAAAAGAAAGTGAAAGCACAATTGCCAAGACACGACATCAACCTAAGTGTCCATCCATGGATGAATGGATAAAGGAAATGTGGTATATGTATACAATGGAATACTATTCAGCCTTAGAAAAAAAGGAAATCCTGTTATTTGTGACAACGTGGATAAATGTGGAGAACATTATGTTAAGGGAAACAAGCTAGGTACGGAAAGATAGATACCACATGTCTTCACTTATACAGGCATACCTCGGAGATATTGCAGGTTTGGTTCCAGACCACCATGATTAAGCAAACATAGCAATAAAACAAGTCACACAAATTTTTTTTTTTTTTTGGTTTCCCAGTTCACATAAAAGTTATGTCTATACCCCATGTAGTCTATTAAGTGTGCAATAGCATCATGTCTAAAAAAACACCGTATATACCTTAATGAAAAAATACTTTATTGCTAAAAAATTGCAAATGATCATCTAAACCTCCAGTGGGTCGTAATCTTTTTGTTGGTGGAGGGTCTTGCCTCCATGTTAATGGCTGCTGACTGATCAGGGTGGTGGTTGCTGAAGGTTAGGGTGGCTGTAGCAATTTCTTAAAATAGGACAATAAAGTTTGCCATATCGACTGACTCTTCCTTTCGCGAAAGATTTCTCTGTAGCATGTGACACTGTTTGATAGCATTTTACCCACAGTAGAACTTCTTTCAAAACTGTGGTCAGTCCTCTCAAACCTTTCTGTTGCTTTATCAACTAAGTTTATGGAATATTCTAAATCCTTTGTTGTCATTTCACGGCATTTTCATTAAGAGTAGATTCCGGCTCAAGAAACCACTCTTGTTATTCACTCATAAGAAGCAAATCCTTTGTCCATTAAGGTTTTAAAATGAGATTGCAGCAATTCAGTCATGGCTTCAGGCTCCACTTCTCACTCTAGCATTCTAGTTCTCTCACTATTTCCACCACATCTGCAGTTTCTTCCTCCACTGAAATCTTATACTTCTCAAAGTCATCCACCAGGGTTGAAATCAACTTCTTCCGAACTCCTATTAATGTTGATACTTCAGTCTCCTCCCATGAATCATGAATGCTCTTAATGACTTCTAGAATGGTGACTCTTTTACAGAAGGGTTCCAGTTTACTTTGCCTGGATCCATCAGAGGAATCACTATCTATGGCGGCTAGAGCCTGATGAAATGTATTTCTTAAATAACAGGACTTGAAAGCTCAAATTACTCATTGATCCATGGGCTGCAGAATGGGTGTTGCATTAGCAGGCATGAAGACAACATTAATCTCCTTTACAACTTCATCAGAGCTCTTGGGTGATTAGGCGCATTGTCAATGAATAGTAATATTTTAAAAGGATTTTTTTTTTCTGAGTAGTAGGTCTCAACAATGGGCTTAAAATCTTCAGTAAACCATGCTGTAAACAGCTGTGCTGTCAACCAGGCTTTGTTGTTCCATTTATAGAACACAGGTAGAGTAGTCTTAGCATAATTCTGAAGGGCCCTAGGATTTTTGGAATGGTAAATTAGTGTTGGCTTCAACTTAAACCCACCAGCTGCATTAGCCCTGAACAAGAGAGTGAGCCTTTCCTTTGAAGTTTTGAAGCCAGGCATTGACTTCACCTTTCTAGCTATGAAAGTCCTAGATGGCTTCTTCTTCCAATAGAAGGCTGTTTTGTCTATGTTGAAAATCTGTTGTTTGGTGTAGCCACTTTCATCAATGATCTTGGCTGGATCTCCTGGAAAACTTGCTGCAGCTTCTCCATCAGCACTCACTGTGTCGCCTTGTACTTTTATGTTATGGCAATGGCTTCTTTCCTCAAACTTCATTAACCAACCCCCGCTAGCTTCAGACTTTTCTTCTGCAGCTTCCTCACCTCTCTCAGCCTTCACAGAATTAAAGAGAGTCAGGGCCTTGCTCTGGATTAGGCTTTGACTTGAGAGAATGCTGTGGCTGGTTTGACCTTCTATCCAGACCATTCAAACTTTCTCCCTATCAGCAACAGGCTGTTTCTCTTTCTTATCATTCGTGTGTCCACTGGAGTAGCACTTCTAGCTTCTTTCAAGAATTTTTCCTTTGCATTCATAACTTGGCTAACTGGTTCAAGGGGTCTAGCTTTTGGCCTATCTTGGCTTTCAACTTGCCTTCCTCTCTAAGCTTAATCATTTCTGGCTTTTGATTTAAAGTGAGAGACATGCAACTCTTCCTCTCACTGAACACTTAGAGGCCATTGCTGGGTTATTAATTGGCCTAATTTTAATATTGCTGTTGATCAGGGAATAGGGAGGCCCAAAGAGAGGAAGAGAGATGGGGGAAACGGCTGGTTGGTGGAGCAGTCAGAACACACGCGACATGTATCAATTAAATCCCTTATATGGGCACAGTTTGTGGCAGAACAATTATAATAGTAACATCAAAGATCACTGATCATCATAACAGACAATAATAATGAAAAAGTATGAAATATTGCAAGAATTACCAAAATGTGACACGAAGACACTGTGTGAGCACATACTATTGGCAAAACGGTGCTGAATGCCTTGCCCGATGCCACGAACCTTAAATTTGTAAAAACCACAACATCTGCAAAGCACAATAAAGCAAAGTGCAATAAAACTAGGTATGCCTGTGTGTGGAATCTGAAACAATCAAACGCACAGGAGAAGAGAGCAGAATAGTGGTTACCAGAGGTTGGTGGTGGGTGGGAAGGATTAAAGAGATGTTGGTCAAAGGAAACAACATCTCAGTGAGAGAAGAGGGATAAATTCAAGAGCTCATCACGGTGACTATTCACCCTAGGGAAAACAATATACTGTATACTTCTCACTACAAACAATAAGTGTATGAGACAATGCGTATGTTAAATAGCTTGGTTTAGCCATTCCACAATGTATACATATATCAAAACACCATGTTGTATATCATAAATATATACAATTTTACTTCTCAATTAAAAAATAAAAAGAAAGTGAAAGCAGAAAGCAAGAAATGTCCTGGTCTCATGTGGGGCCCTCTCTGTCTCATCACTAGTTGGACCCCAAAGAATCCTTTTTTGGAACCAGATTGACTCTTCCTGAGATAACCTGCATAGGTACAAAAGCAGGTTGGTTACCCCACTGTAAGGAATCAAGTGAAATTAAATAGTGGCTTGGTTCTGAGACTACTTTGATAGTCCAGATGTGTTCTGATTTAACAAACTTAGTGGGGACAAAGCTCACTAAACGTTTTTCTGCAAATTTCAGACAAAAATCCAGCCCACTCTAGTTTAAGTTCCTTGAGGGTGGAAACGGTATGTTTTTATCCTCTATAGATGCATAGCATCTAGCACAGAGTCAAAAGTTAGTTGAATTGACATGAATTCTTGGTTCACTGAAATGCCTGTTTGAATTTGATGTCCGGCAAGGTTGCAGGCTCCACACGTGCTTTGGATTGTGAGTGGGTGAAAGTTCTGGCTCTCTGCTTGGAAGGAGAGTGAGGATTCCACTCTGCTCCAAGGAGTGCAAGGCTGTTGGCTTAGCTATCCCCAAAGGCCTCAGAGCCCAGACCAAGGAACATCATTGGTCTCTGCTTTCATTTGTTGTCTCTATAAATTGTTTTAACATTTACATCTTAGATACAAATGTTAGTCCAGAGTAAAAATGACTCACTGTCTCCTTCTTGTGTTGGGCATTGCTCTGTCTGGCTGACAGAGCTCCTGAATCATCTGGAAAGGTCTTTTGTAATGCCTGGGCCCCTCCAAACCCCTCTCCAAAGCAACAGGTCCCTGCTTCTTGTTCTGACTTCTCAAAGGAACCTAAGTCCCCAGTATATATCTCATAATACTCCCCCATTCCCCCAAGAGGAGTAAGGAAACCTCTCCCATCCCAGCCCTTCTGGCCTTGGCAACAAATTTCACCCCCAATCCAGCTAATTCCTATAGACTCATTGTGGGCAGGAAAAACCTGGTCCATTAAAAGAAAGAACTTGTCAATCAAAACAGAGCAGGATAAAGCAGATGTCTAAATGTTTAATCACAGCAACATTCAGCAAATATTTATTGAGCATTTACTAGGTGCTAGGCACTGTATTAGGCACTGAGATCACAGTCTTAACAAGACAAATATTAATAAGTCCTTGCTATCATAAAGCTTAGATTCTATTAGTCGAGACAGACTTTGCACAAAGGTGCATTTAGCCAATGAAGTTTAAGGGCTGCAAAGAAGGAGTACGTGTGCAGGGTGCTATGAATGG
Source organism: Indri indri (assembly GCA_004363605.1). Lineage (NCBI taxonomy): Eukaryota > Metazoa > Chordata > Mammalia > Primates > Indriidae > Indri > Indri indri. The sequence goes on along the minus strand of RJWJ010005202.1, from coordinate 30,414 downwards.
GTGCACCTGGGGACGGCCTCCCCTGCTTTGGGTGAGGGTTGGTGGTCCATCAGCCAGAAAGATCTTGCCAAGGCAGAAAGATCTGAGTAGACAGAGAGAAATGTGTCTTATAATTCTGTGGGAAGTGGGGAGGGAGGGTCTGGTCTTGTAGCTGCACAGTCTGATTGTCCAGAGCAAGAAGGACAACCCAGGGACAGGAGAAAACAGCAGCAAACAGTGGTGGTCCTCTCTCCAGGGGGGTCCACGTGGGTCAGAGGTGCAGTTTGGCACCATGCTCATCTTTCCCAGGTCATATGGCCAACTCCAAAGCCAGGTACCAAGGCAAGGATGGTGTGGGGGAGGGAGGAAGAACACAACCTCTTGCAGGATGGGCCACATGAGGTGGTCTTACCCCACCAAGACTATCGTTAGCCCTTGGCCATCACTGTGACAATCTCCATCACACCCTGCAAGGGAACAACAACCTGAGCAATAACAGCAGATCCAAGGCACAGGTCTGAGAAAAACAGAATCCCAGAGCCTCTGCAGGTCTCCCACACCCGCTGCAGGGCACATGGCTTCAGCTTCCCTCTGTGCTGGGCTTCTCTTTCCCACAGCCTAGGGATCCATGAGGCTCCCTGCCCTGCTCCTCCGCCCCCAAGCAAAGAAACGCAGCCTTTGATGTACCCAGTTGTGGAGCTGTGTTCCTTCCCCCTTGCCAGCTTTGTCTAGGAAACACAAAGACAGCACACAGGGGGTGGGTGAGCAGGGAACTGGGATTTTTCTGGGAATGAGAATTAAGATCGGACTCAGGGTCTCTGGCTATTTCCCAAATGCAATGAGTTTATCACTGCCAGGGACAGCAAGTGTACAAAGCTCTTGGCAGTGACCTCTACTGATTTATGAGGGGTTCTGGTTTGTTTCCCCTGTTCTGCAGACAACCAGTCTTAAGGGAAATGTACATCCAGAATCTGCAAAGTGCAAGGGAGCCACTGGCAAAGCCAGCCAAGCCCCATGGAGATGAAATTCCTAAAGGGCTAGAGTAAAAGAACTTCTCTCTCGGTCTCTGCGTCTCTCTCTCTTTCCTTTGTCTTATCTTCTTCCTTCTCTTCCTCCCCCACTCTCTCCAAGAGAGATGCTTGAATGAGCTGACTATGAACAAGCAGAACTACCAGAGGCTATACCTGTCTTTGGACCCAGTGGAGTGGCACCTTCTCCAGGGAGGATGAGGATGGTTCTCCATACATTGAGAAACCAATGCTACAGGGCCCTGAATCACACCAATGTTTTAGCTGCTGTTCTCGGCGGTGAGAGAGAATCACACCCCTGTAGTAGCTGACAGTCACCCTGAGACACTCAACCTTCCCTTCCCCTTCTTGGGCCAGGATGCTCTGAGGATGATGAGGGCCTCCGCTCACCTGGGGGGCTGAGGCAGAAGCAAACACAGCCGGGATCAATAGGGTCCGAGACACGCGAGCGCTGGAGGAGCGAGCAGCACCAGCTGTCTCAAAACCATACCTGCTACAAATCAATATTTTGCTGCGAGAGTCCTCATTTGGAAATCTCCTTTCTTTTTAGACAAGACACAGTGGCTCTCACAAGAGGAGCGGAAGGCAATCAGACAGATACCCGGGGCCTGGGCTGCAAGCACGAGGAGCACCCTGAGGTGCGTCCTCCCCTTGGCGGTGGGCTCCTAAGGCAGCGAAGATCTCATTTCCCAGCTTCGGAACATGCTCTTGGCGTGGAGGACCACTCAGCCGCAGCGCTGCACGCCGGCCGAGAGCTCTTCTTATGGTTTTCAAGTGTCCTATTTTCTTCTTGCAGGTGTACGTGCCTCATCTCTGCCCTCCATGCCCACACTCCCTAGAACAACACCCAGACTGCTGGGACCCGTGCAGTCCCTTGAAGGAAGATGAGGCGGCTGGGTGGGTGGCGGAGAAGGAACTGGGCTGGGCGTCAAAGGCTCGGGCTCCGGTCCTGACCCTGCCTTTCTAGCCTTGTCAATCACTCAACAAAACACAGAAATGTAAGTGGAAGCGCTGTGAAAACGATTCTGCGTGTCAAGTCACAATAGCACGTTCACATAGCGACTGTCCTTGTGAGGGACGACATGCGGATGAGGCTGAAGTTTCTGGGGAAGCAAAGAGGATTTGGGAGAGAGGCTAGCTGTACAATTTTAGCTGTCGGTGCTGCTTATTCTGAAGCAGCGATAGGTTTGAACAACCCCATTTTGCAGATGAGGACGCTAGAACTCTAACAAGTTAGTTAGTGGCTTGCCCAAGCTAAGTGCACAGTCAGGATTTGAACCCAGAGCTGCACAACCCCAAAGCTCACACTCTTCCCACTTTGACGTGCTGCTTTTCATTGTCCTTGGCTTGGGGTTCCCAGGGGAGTCAGTGTTGCTTGGCTGAGACAAATAAAGTCCCTCCCTGTGTGGTCACAGGAATGTTAGGGGCCTCCTCTCTAGTCTCCAGTCTGAGTCATCCTGCTAGCAGATGTAGCCACAGCTCTCCACTCACCATTCCCTTTTGGGAACGAGTCACACCCACCACTGTTAGTGATAGTAATGGCCAAGACACCAGGGCTGGCCCAGGCCCTAGTTCCTCACCTACCAGGCAGGCCACGCACAACTTGCCTTGCAAACTTGAAGGCAGCTGTGAATGGAATTTGCAAGGCCCCAGCCTGGCAAAGTATTGAGGGCTAATGAGCCCTTAGGAAGTCGTTAAGTAGAACTCTGCACCCTTGAGTCTCACCTTTCAAGAGACTCTTGAATATATTAAATCAAAGGTCTTCCAAACTTAGGTTAGCTGAAGCCTAAAGGAAATTAACTTTTCTTCAACTTGGGTCTTGCAGGACAGCACACCGCATTGGGGGGAAGGACTTAAAGTGGATCACAAACCAGTATGTGCTTATTAAACAGAGAAGAGGCAACAGAAAAGAGCCCCCAGCAATACAGACACCCACTTAAGTGAATGACAGTGGCCGTTGCTCCTCATGGACATAGAGTTGGATGACCATCTTAGGATCACATGGGTCTGAAACGAGAAGCCCATATTTGGATTTCCTTGGCCTCTAAAACAGGACATGGGGGCCCCTCATTTCCATGTAAGCCATCATTCAAGGTCATAAGAGGGTGTAAGAGTAAATGATCATTTGCCTTTACCCTGCAAAACATCTGCATAAACGTGTTCAATTTAACTGGCCAAAGGGTGTAGTATTCTCATGCTGTTCAATCCCTATTCTTAGACAGGGGTAGCTTCAAAGGCAGCTTTTCATATTGTCTTTTACCTACCCAAATACCATGGGCTGTCAACTTAGAAAAGTGTTTTCCTTTTCCTCTTCAAGGTCAAGGAGTTTGGTGCAAAGAATCTATGCTTAGAAGTAGCAAAAAAGTAATTTTGGAATTTAATTCTCTGACGCCTTCTCTCCAGGAACTACTAGTCTGTGTGGTATTAAACAGAACTGGATCGCAAACAACTGATTTGTTCTTTTCAAAATGTAGCCCTCCCTCTGCTGTTCATCTCCCTAAAATAAAACCACCCACAGAATAAAATGAGTAACTCCTGGAGCAAGCAGTGCCATGGCATTCTTTATTAAAATAAGTCTGGCCTGGGAGCCTACCAGGAAATGCCCTCCAATAGAGGATTAATACCAGGAAACTTGGTGCGGTCTTGTGATATTGGCACATGATGCCACCACCTCCTCCACCACTGGAGCAAAGATGAACAGACCTCATCAGGCTAGGAAGACTTCTACTTCTGAGAGTCTGGGGAAAACATAAAATTGTACTCCACTGGGCTTTGGCTTTTCAACAAAGCAAATGTTAGAAACCTTGCATTCCTTACTCAAGTTGCTTTTAAACATGGAAGCTTAGGTAATAGCATAAACTTTTGGCTAGAGGATTCTTGTCTTCTCATGGTGGGCATAGACTTGGTATCTTTCTCAGCTCTTTTCTCACCCCAACCTCATTCTGGCCTTGAGGTTGCTCTTTGATCATTCCATGAATTGAGGATGGCTGAGCAGAGCTTTGGTCACTCGGATTGAGGACTGTTTAAGGGAAGGAAACTACCTAATCATCTACATAATTAATCCTAGAGCCTAGAACATCTGGCACTTAGCAGGTATTTCAAGGTTTGCTGACTTGGCATGCTGTAGAAATTTAATTTAACCAGCATTTATTGATATCTACTGTGTGTGCTCCCCCAGGTTGTTTGGTCAAACTCTTTAAAGTTGACAGCTAAGGGACAAATTGCACCCTTTCCCTTTTTTTTAATAATAGGCACAGCTGAGAATGTTATAATTCTGGACTGAGTTGTCAAGAAAATTTTTTAAAACCTCAAATACATACAAAGCATTACCTTAGTGTGGTAGGGACTTATAAAAGGCTAAGAACACCATATCTCTGCCCCCACAAAAGAACTTCCAAATTCAGACACCTGGAAGGCTCGGACACTCCAGGTGCAAAGCAGGGTGGGTATCTCAGCAGGTGTCGCAGGTTAGGAAAGCAGTGGAGCTTGGACAACTAGGAAGACCAGGTGAGAATCCGCAGGGACCCACATGGGCTAGGCTGGCTCACCCTATTCAACTGTCAATTCATTTGAAGAACGGATTTCCAATCCAATCCAATCTCAATAAAGTGCTTTCTTAGACCTGTTTTGTTTTGTTTGTAAAGAATAATGTGCTCTTAGTCAAGCTCTGCCTGATAGCAAAACACCATCCAGGCCTCCTATTTCCTATGCAATTTCCCTTGGCAGAGAACTTCATGCCCCACAGGTCAAGGTCTCCCGACTTGAAAGGGAGAATAGATGTTCATGAAATGGATGGATGGGCAGATGGACAAATGATTGAATGGACCCAGGGACACAGTCCTTGGAACATTCTTGGCTACTCTGAGACTTTTTAGACTGAAGCCAAGCAGCCACGGTGCCAGCCAGCAGACTCCTGTCTCCTTCTAGAGCCTATGGAGGCTCTGGAAAGAGGCAAATGCCCTAAGAGGAAGCCTTAGGTTCACAACACTTCCTGTGGTTTAATTTTCTCCTCCAAAAACTGCCACCAGGGCTTCAGACTACATGCCCCAGACTCATCTCTCTCTCTGGGCTCTAGCCCACTCAGCCACCACCCTGTGATGCACCCGCCGCCATGTCAAAGCCTCAATGTTTTGCTACTGTCTTCAAGATGAGAAAGTTCAAATTCCTTAGGGTGACACTCAAGCCCCCCCACCCCAATGCATTCTGTTCTTACATCCTTTTCCTACATTTTTTTTGCCTTCCAAAGGCAGATATTTTCTTGAGAGAATTTCTTCTGCATCTAGCTTGGAATTATGAGACCCCAGAGAATACCAAAGCCATTAATTTTTGTGAGTTCACACTTACAAATATATATATATCACTTTTTACTTTTTTCAAAGAAGTTTCAGGGCTATTAGCTCATCCGATTTCTCTGACATCCTTAGTGGGCTGTAGAGAAGACATCATCCCCATTTTATAGATGAAGATAGAACGTACAAAAGGTCAAGGCCCTGGCCAGAGGCCACACAGCAAGTAGGTAACAGTGCAGGTCCTCTCATGCCCCATGGTTGAGAACACAGAATCCAATCCCTGGCATAAAGAACTGAGTCCTTAAAAAAAAGAAAAAGAGAAAAAAAAAATCATGGCCCATTTTTTCCCCCTCCCCTCACAAGGCTAAATCTATGAAATTGGAACAACACAACAAACAGCTGATGGCTATGGTCACAGCCCACAGAACTTTATGGAAGATTTGGTCTTGGCCCAAATTTTCAAAAGAGCCAAATAGATCAGCAAAACACAAGTGTAAATGCCGGGCCCATGCTGACAGGCTGTCTTGTGAAATATTTCCACAGGAAGCAAACACAGGCAATTAACTTCACTGTAACAATGCATGTGGTCAATACGAAACAAAGCCCTCAGCAAGAGGCTGTGCCCCACCCCCATCCCCACTTCCAGTGAATTCGTACATCTGGTTGGGCCTTCACTTAGGCCAATGACCGCTAACGTTAGGGCACATCACCACTGTGGGGGGCATGAGAACCATCATAACCAGCTGAGGAAGCCACCCAGAGCTCCTGATCTGAATGGGGGGTTCAAAGGGCTTAGCTGTCATCACCTCTATTTAGCAGATGGGCAAACTGAGGAGATGAAGTTTAAAGGACTTCAATGTACAATTGTAGAAAAAGTGTAATGCAGAAACAGGATCAGAGGCTGCTCCCTGGCTCTGGTCCCTTTTCTAGGGACTGGAGTTTCTCCAGGTCTCAGTGGGACAACCAAGCCCTCATCACTAATAATCCAGGGACAGTGCAGTTTGAGCAGCAGATTTGGTTGGGAGATCTGAGTGCAAGTCCTTGCTGGTCGTGGGCTGCTAAGGATTTCAACCTCCTTTCCTTACCTGGAAACTTTTGAACTGCACCTGCTCTGCTGGTGCAGGCAGCCAGTGCTGGCCAGGAAGGGTAAGGCAGTGTGAGCATCCTGGAACTAGCCGACTTCTGCTCTGTAGCACCCAACTGTGATGTAGAGACATTCGCAGAGATTGCTGTGTTGCCATGACTGCACCAAAATGAAGTCGCCTCTAACCTACTCTCCCCATAGAAACCAAAGATTAACCATTCCCAACCCTCCATCCTGTATTTTTCCAGATTTCTTAAAGCATTTCAATAGTTTCCATGACATACTATTTAGCACAGGGGTCACAAACTACAGCCCGTGGTTCAAATCTGGCCTGCCACCTATTTCTTTACGGCCCATGAACTAAGAATGATTCTTACATTTCTAAATGGTTGGGAAAAAATTAAAAGAAGAATTATTATTATGTTTTTTAGAGACAGGGTCTCACTCTGTTGCCCAGGCGGGAATACAGTGTACAATCATATCTCGCTGCAGTCTCAAACTCCTGGGCTCAAGTGATCCTCCCACCTCACCCTCCCAAGTAGCTGGGACTATAGACGTGAGCCACCACCACTGGCTCACAGGATTAGAAAAGATAATCCTAAAATTTATATGGAACCAAAAAAGAGCCCAAATAGCCAAAGCAATCCTAAGCAAAAAGAACAAATCTGGAGGCATTACATTAACCTGACTTTAAATTATACTACAAGGCTATAGTAACCAATACAGCATGGTACAGGCATAAAAGTAGACATATAGATTAATGGAACAGAATAGAGAACCCAGAAATAAAGCTGTATATCTACAACCATCTGATCTTCAACAAAGCAGACGAACATATACACTGGGGAAAGGACACTCTATTCAAAAATTTGTGTTGGGGAAATTGGATAGCCATATGCAGAAGAATGAAATTGGACCCGTATCTCTCACCATATATAAAAATTAACCCATGATGGATTAAAGACTTAAACATAAGACCTGACATCATAAAAATTCTATAAGAACAGCTAGGAAAAACTCTTCTGGACATTGGCTTAAGCAAAACATTTATGACTAAGACCCCAAAAGCAAATGCAACAAAAAACAAAAATAAACAAATAGGACTTAATCAAACTAAAAAGCTTCTGCATAGCAAAAGAAATAATCAAAAGAGTAAATAGACAACTTATAGAATGGGAAAAATATTTACAAACTATACATCTGACAAAGGACTAATATCTAGCATCTGCAAGGAACTCAAACAACTCAGTAAGACAAAAATAAACCACCCCATTAAAAAGTTGGTGAATGACATGAACAGGCATTTTTCACAAAAGGATATATAAATGGTCAACAAACATATGAAAAAATGGTCAACATCACTAATCATCAGAGAAATGCAAATTAAAACCACAATAAGATATGATCTTACTCCAGTCAGAATGGTCATGATTAAAAAGTCAAGAAACAATTGACATTGTTGTGGATGTAGTGAAAAGGGAATGCTTATGCACTGTTGGTGGGAATGTACATTGGTACATTCTCTGTGGAGATCAGTATGAAGATTTCTTAAAGAACTAAAAGTAGATCTACCATTCGATCCGGCAATCCTGCTACTGGGTGTCTACAGAAAGGAAAAGAAATCATTATATCAGAAAGGTACCTGTACACATATGTTTACTGCAGCACAATTCACAGTTGCAAAGATATGGAATCAACCTAAGTGTCCATCAGCTGATAGATGGATAAAGAAAATGTGGTATATATACACCATGGAATACTTCGCAGCCATAAAAAAGGATGCAATGATGTCTTTTGCAGCAACTTGGATGGAACTGGAGGCCATTATCCTAAGTCAAGTATCTCAGGAATAGAAAACCAAATACTGCATTTTCTCACTCATAAGTGGGAACTAAGCTATGGCTATGCACGGGCACACAGAGTGGTGTATTGGACGCTGGAGACTCAAAAGGGGGAGGATGGAAGGAAGAGGAGGGGGAGGGATGAAAAATTGCCGATTGGGTACAATGTTCACTATTTGGGTAATGGGTACACTAAAAGCTCAGACTTCACCACTATACAAAACCTCAAAAACCCACTTATATCCTCTAAATCTATTGAAATAAATAAATAAATATTACAAAAAGAAGCATATTATATTAAATTCTATGAATTAAATTTCACTGTCCATAAATAAAGTTTTTTGGGGACACAGCCATACCCCCTCATTTATGTTGGTGACATTGTTATATTGTTACATTGTAGTTGCTTTTATTGATATATGGCAGAATCGAATAGTCATAACATAGACCGTATGACCCACAAAGCCTAAAATTTATATTATCTGGCACTTTAGAGAAAAAGTATAGTTTTTAAACTGCCCTCTAGTTTCATGTAAAAGGCAGGTTACAGAATCACCCTATTTGCATAATCAACCTGCAATGGACTGATGTTTGTATGTCCCCAAATTCATACTGTTGAAGCCCTAACCCCTGGTGTGATAGTATTTTGAGGTGGGGCCTTTGGGAGGCAATTAGGTTTAGATGAGGTCATGTGGGGGGTCCCATGATAGGATTATTGTTCTTACAAGAAGTGAAGGAGAGACCAAAGCTCTATTTCTCTCCTGCTGTCAGGATGCAGCAAGAAGGTGGCCATCTGTAAGCCCTCACCAGGAAGAGGGCCCTCACCAGGAAGCAAATCTGCTGGCATCTGGATATTGGATTTTCCAGCCTCTAGAACTGTGAGAAATAAATGTCTGTTGTTTTAGCCACCCAGTCTGTGGTATTTTGTTATAACAGCCAAAGCAGACCTTACACACACCCATACGCATAAATTGAGGAAGAAAACATACCAAAATAGGGGTTATCTCTGGGTGGTGAGATTACATGCAATTATTTGAATTTTTCATCAATTAAACATATAAGCATAAAAAAATTAATGACATGAAGAAAATAACATAGTAACTATTTGCCCTATCTTCCTGTGGGCCAGACCTGTTAGTGGGTGACATGCTTACTTCTGGTCCCCATTGTACCCCATGCACAGGTTCCACTGTATCTCTGTTCTGCAGATGAGGAAGGGATGACTCAGGGCATTTGAGTAACTTGCTCAAGGTCACTCTGCTAGTAAGAAGCACTTTATATATTTATGGTGGAAACACATTTAAGAAGTAATAAGGAACAGGCTGAAAATAGGGATTGGTTTAGGAAGAGTGTTTTATGGGAATTCATGGGAGACCAATCCTAACAGATAATGAGGAAGATAGGGATGCTTAAGACATCCTCATGTCTAGTCTGCCTCCCAAGATTGCTGTGGAAATGAGATATGAGGTGTTTGGAACTACCTAGAAAATGGCAGAACAATGTACTAATGAAAGCTTGTTATTAGGAAACTTGTCACGGCACAATATGCTGACTTCCCAAGTTCTCCCATCAAATCTTTCTTGAATTAGAAACATTATAAATGTTCAAGAAGAGATGACTGGTTGACTAAACTATGATACCTCTACACAATGGAATAATACTATGCAATAATTAAAAAAAAATAGGAAATAATCATATTGTTGCTCTGCTGTTGGCCTTACAGTTTTGGGACTGCTCTGTGGTGATGTAGGATAAAGCAAACAAGTAATTATGCTGTGATTCACAGTGTCCTTGAGAACCAGGATTCTTAGCATAGAGAAAGGAGGCACAGATGGAAGAAGAGGTTAAATAAAATCCCCAGTAGTTCTGAATTTGAATTGAAAATATCAGTTTGAACTCGTGATATATTTTTATTGCTAACAACAATATATTCCTAACTCTGTCCATTGAAAATGATGAACAATCTGGGAACGACGAGCACGCCTAAGTGCCGAGATTGTGACCTCTAAAAACTGTTTCCCACTAAGAGGAAGGAGAGATCCTTGGAGACACGGCTTATTCCAGGTCTAGGACAGAGCCTGGAACATCTTAACTCCCTTGCTGTTTGGATATCAAAGTCGGAAGGAGCCAACTGGCCAGAGATGGCCCAATCCAAGTATCAATAAAAATAGTGAGCAGAAGAAATTAAAACATAATAAATATGTTTAAACTCATGAGTTTACAAAGATACTAAAAACAAAACAAAAACCCTAATTGGTTACCATAGGAAGATAATAGTAAACCACTCATCATTTTGAAAACTTCTGAAGCAAATAAAGGAAAAGACACCAAACATTTATCCTGCCTTTTTTACGTGAACTGCATTACTACTTAATAAAATAGTAGTTGAGGGAAGTTTCTGTTTATGAAAGCATTCCAGCTAGTAAATGAAGAATAATAAAATTAGAACATTGCCATTTAGTAACTCCTAATTAACTAACGGATCTAAGCAATAAATATCAACGGTTACTAAAATGACAAAAAGCGAGATAGTTAGACATTATGTGCCTTCTATTAGGAGAGTACAACACAGTCCATGAAGTAGTTTTGTCCACAAAAATCAAACCTAAATCTGATTAAATATCTAAATCAAACAACCAATTTATAGGAAATATAGATGATAGAAGAACATGTTATATAGCACCACAGGTCTGCAATAGGAAAAATCCAGACCTTGGAAATCTTTCCAGGACAAAGGATCCAATTCCTTCATCAAATAAATTACAAAGGGCACCTAGAGATTAAAAGACACTCAAATGTCAATCTACTACAATGTGTGGACCTTATTTGGATTCTTATTTTAAATAAAGGTTTAAAAAAAGGCATTTATGGGACCACTATATGTTTGAACACTTACCTGACATTTGACGATATTAAGGGATTATTGCTAATTTGTTAAGATGTGACAATGGTATCGTGTTAATGTTAAAACAAAAGGGTCAGTTTCTTTCAGAGATACATACCCAAGTTTTACAGCTGAAATGATACAATGTCTTGGATTTGTTTTAAAATAACCCAGTGGCAGGTGAAGAAGTAGGCAAGGGTACAGATAAAATGAGATCAGTCGTGTATTGATGGGTGTTGAGGCTGGATGAGGGTCTACAAAGGTTTGTTGTTTTGCTATTTCTACTTTCCCATATGTTTAAAAGTTTCCATAATACAAGATAAATACTTCTTGATGTCATGCTCAGAGCGACATACTGTGTGCATGCCTCACGGGCCGGCCCTCGTGTTCCAAGACTCATGGAGAGTCGAGCTTGGTGCTTCAGATCATCCACGCAGGGAACCCCATGGAGCTCCTCTGTCACCCTCCTCCCTGGGCCATGTCAATCTGGTGCTCGGGAGCACAAACACGCACCGGAATATCTCAGGAAAAAAGGAGTTCTCGTGACTCCTTTTGCGTTTTGCTTTGAAGCTGCGAAGGGTGTGAGAGGGTCATGATTTCATGAGGCAAAGACACGAACTCCAGAGAACCAAATCTGCCGGCGTAGAAATTCGATGGATTTCTATCGAAAAGTGCTTATGGTGTTGAGGTCAGTAGGTGTTTCTGTCCTGACGTTCTCAGCAAATGACAAGGCAAATCCGATGACAAGGGACGCTGGGTGTGTTCTCATGCTATTATTTGCATTGGTGCAGCTACCCTGAGTTTCCTAAAGTAGATAATAGCATCTGCTGGAGGGCAAACTACCCAAATTCTCTACTGGGGACCCCACAGGTGAGAGAAATGAGAAGTGAAGTCTAGGAGATAAGAGCAAAATCTTAAGTCCTATCACTGGGATGGCGAAAGGAAATAAAAATTAGGGGCCAGGAAATAAGAAACCAATCCAATGCTTATGTTTAGAAATGCACCTCCCAGCCCTCAAGATTAAACCTGCTGTTTGGGGTAGCTTCTGTGTCTTTCGCCGGCCTCACCAGCGTCTGTGAGCATCCTAATTGTGTCATACAGGGTGGGCTTGCTTTAACCCTAGAGGTCACCCCTTTGGGGCACTTCTTGTACCACTGAAATTGCCTGTTTACTTGTCTATCCTCCACACCAGCCTGTAACCTTGTCGAGGGCAGGGGCTTTAGTCTATTCTTTGTGGTGTCTCATCACATAGCCCAGGGCCTGGAATATAGTCGTGCTCAAGGAATATTAGCTGCATAGTTGGAAATCACTACGGAAGCAGTGCAGAGCACGGTTTATGAGCATGGGCTTCACAGTTAGACAGATGAGGGTTTGACTCCCGGCTCTGCCAACTCACTGTACCTCCTTTCCCAATGCCGCGTTAGGGTTTCCAGATTAGACTACTGACTTACTACAAGACTTCAGATCTTATAAAACACTTTGAGATTTTCCTGGAAAAGGTAAAGCATTTAACTGAAAATTTCAGTTTCTATGTAATAACACAACTAAATCAAGGAGAACGATCCTGGAATTTTGCTGTGCACCTGTCTGGAATGGTTTCTGTTGATGGACTTACAAATAATAAAACCTGAAATTCCAACTACCCACCATACCTGGGACTTGTGTCAATGGGCCAGGTGGCGAAGTGGACAAAGGGACACAACCATTCAAGTAGATGAGCAAACCTGGGCGTCTTCAAATGTGTATCTCCCTCCGTCTTTGACATTTTGACTGGTTATCTCGTAGCTGTGAGAATCCAGGTTGATTGCACTTGGGGCCCCCGGGGCCAGGAACTCTTGCCAGATTTCTTCCACCCTCTTAGCCACATCCTGGAGGGGTTGTTTCTTGAGATCTTGGACAGCCAGCCAGAACCTGACGTGGAAGCAGAAACAAAGTCAGTTCCAGGGGGCTCAGCACCTGGACCCTGATGGAGATGGTCCCAGAGCTGATGTCCCACGAAACTCCTTATGCTGCATCCCCCAGCCTGCCCTGATGCCACTGTGGGTCACAAAGGCCATGGGGACTGCTGAAAACCCAAAGGGTGTTCCACTATTGTGGAGAACGGATGTGCATATTAAAAGATCAATGTGCTTCCGGTTATCAAAAAGAGATTTCTCTCCCTCTATGTCCAAGCTTCTCGACCCCAGAACCATTGCCATTTCAGGCTGGACAATTCTTTGTCGTGGGGGCTGTTCTGTGCATTGTAGGATGTTTAGCAGCAACCGTGGCCTCTACCCACTAGAAAACAACAGCACCCCTGCTTTCTGACAACTCAGAATGTTTCCAGACATTACCAGATGTCCCCTGGGAGGTGAAATCACCCTGGTGGAGAACCACTGCTCTACATAGGTGCCACGACACAGACAACGGGACTCCCTTTGTCAAATCCGGTTGGGACCAGCTGGGGGCATCAAAATGAAGGAAAGAGCACCGAAGCAGGCAGAATCCTGGAATCATAGAGAGTATGTGAGCTGGGATGAACCAGCTATTCATGTTACAGATGGAGAGACTGAGCTGATTCACGTCAGTGTTCAGCATTGTGCTTGGCAAACAGCAGGTGATCCATAAATGGCTTTCAGATTGAAAATGGGCTCATCTGGAACAATGCTGAAGAGGCGTACATGGGGACTTCTCTCCCAAAAGGTTCTCCCGCTGGGGAGAAAAATCTCCTGCTCGCTGTGTCTTTGCCGCGCTGTAATCCCTCAGCACCCGCATGGGAGCAGCCACTGTGAGGCTGCGAGTGAGCTCCTTTCTGCTGAGAGCAGCAGCCACCAGGGCCAAGATGTGACAACAGCTCCCAGGTCCCGAGGATGGTTCCCAGGGTAGCCCTTCAGCAGGACCCAGGTCTGGGTGGCATGCCCTTTGTCCTGCAAGTGGGACAGGTCAGCTTCCCCATCAATGAGATAGGAGGACAGGTCCCGGGTCGTCCCTGCAGCCACTAGAATCACAAGTAGTCTAGCCGATGAAAGGGAAGGGATGAGAAAAGCTGACCCACAGCATGGTGGAAAGCGCATTCAGTCTGTCATCGAATTTCACCCAAAGTAAGATGTACTTATTTTTTTTAAGGTTAGCTATGTTTTTCTGTTGCTGTTCAATGTCTTTGGAGCCAAGTGCACAGCTCAAAGGTGTCACTCGGTGGCAGACTGGGGTAATGCAGCTCCGTTTCCATGAGGCGAGAAGGCGTGTGCGAGTGCGTGTGCGCGCGTGTGTGTGCATGTGTGTGTTTTCCCAGAATGCTGGGGTTCTAACGATCTCCTCAAGAGAGCCCTCGCGGTTTCTGCACTGATCCTGAGAGCCAAGTGCAGGGCAGGGGAGGAGATGACCCCGCTCCGTCAGAGGACCAGGAAGCACACAGTCCTGCCCTCATCCTGTCTATGGCGTTGTCCTGAATTGCTGTATCTTTCTGGGTGTCTCTTCCTCATCTGTCGAATGGGCACAATGTGGGTGGAGGGACATGTGGCAGGGGTCTGGAAAACTTCCCATCCAGACTTAACTCGGAAAGGCTTTCTGGTCCCGTGGGTGGGAGCTGAGGAGGGGGTCAGTGTGGCGGCCGCAGGTTCAATACTGCCCCAGTGTGACCCCTTGGATTTCGCCTCTCTCCTCAGGTGGCCTGGACAGAAGCTGCCAGGGGCTCTTGCTGCTGCCACCTGGCATCCCCCACCCTTCGGTGCCAGCTCCCTTTCTTTCTGCCGCAGGATCCGGGGACCTCAGGTCCTTCTGGCTACCAGAGGAGAGGAGAGGAGAGCAGCGGTGTGTCTTAACCCCGCCTAGAGGGGCGGGCGCGGAAGAGTTTGAAAGGAGCTGTTAACCTGCGGGATTGTTCCCGAAGGCCCTGGAAGCTCCAGCTGGGGCTGGGTCTCCTCCCTCTCCCAGGCCTTTCCCTCGCTTCCTGAGGGCTCTCTGCCCACCGCTAAGGTCTGCCGTGGAATGGAGGAGGGGCCAGAAGGCTTAGAGGCGACAACAGCCATCTGGTGAGGAGAGGACCCCAAGACTTTCTCTGCCTGGAAGACAGGGTTTGATGGGCAGGTGAAAAATTTAGGAAACGTGGCTCTAAAGAAAGAAGCTGTGTTGATTTTAACAGAGGCTGGAAGGCGTGCTAAGGGGCAACTCTCCACAGCCCAAGCCAGTGAGTCCTCGACCACACGCCGGGCAGACGGGAGAACTGGCTCCTTCGGGGAGTCTCCTCTGGGCTGAACTCCTGGCTGGAAGCGACCTTCTGGGTCAGCATCTGTCCCACATCCAGCGGGGCCCTGCAGCTTCTCGCATGAATGGATGAAGCCAGTGATCTCCTGCCCCCTCAATCAATGTCCTGCGGGACGTCACCTTCTGTCACCTCTGTCCCTTGCTCCATTCTGCTCTGAGGAGGAGCTTTTGCATCCCTCTGGGAAGGCCCTGAGGACCCCGGCTGCTTCCAAGCTCTGCAGGCTCCCTGTGTATCTGGAGGCCTCAGGGTCCCTTTCGTGGGGTTATTTGGGAGCCACACCAATGCACGTCACTTAGGTGCATATATAGGGAAGATCTGGAGCTGATGTCAACGCAAACATCAGAATCAAATTTAATAAACTTTTATATAAAAAATTAAAAGGTTCCCTTTATCAAATAAAACCAAGAATTGAAAAAAAGTAGCAGGAAAAACAACAGGCATGCTGGGGGTGGGGAGCAGGGGGAGGGGACGGTGTCGGGGTGACATTCTGCAGACAGCAGTTTTCTCCCCCCACACACGCGGGGACTCTCCTCAGCCTTCTGTCTGCCTTGGAGATGAGCTGCCTCGTCCCTCTCAGGTGACAGCAAAAATGCTGTCACAACAGCATCCTGACATCCCATATGTGTTTACCGTCCCTGGCTTCGAAGAACCTTTGTGTCAATTTGAAATTCAGAACAGGCTGTGGTCTCTGTTTGCCATCTCCGAGCCACACAGGCCTGAGCTGGGAGCTCCAAGCCCAGGCTGCGCGGCCACACTCCCCCCACACAGAGCCACCAAAGCCCCGTTCCGCCCATCTACTGCCCACGGGAGGCCCATTGAGGCTTGGAAGCTCCTGCTCTTATCAAAAGCCTGCAGGTGCCGCTCCTCCCCAACGACGCAGGCAGGGAGTAAAACGCCAGCAGCAGTGGCGTCGATCTACTCATCCTGCACTAAGCCTCCATGGCCTACAGCAGAAGGGCCGTGGTGACTGGCGGGCTGCAAGGGCTGGTATCTGGGAGACCACCTGTCCTGCCTCTGGTCCCTGCCAATCGTCGGAGCAGCGGGAGGCAGCCCCTGTGCCAGCATGGGATCCCCATTAATGGTTCAGAAACGCTGGTGGGGAAACTGGCTTTTGGGGAGAGCCAGTCTGGGCTCAGAAGCCACTGGGGCGAAGCAGTGGGGACGGGGCTTGAGGCCGTTCAGGGGCTGCCCCGGGGGGCCTCCTTTCTCCCCAGGTGCCCACAGAATTGGGGTTCTCTCCTGCAGGCTGCTGGCTGGAGCAAGAGAAACCGTGTAGCTTGTGGTCATTCTCTACCCTGCCAGGTCTGGGTGGCCCCTCAATGACCAGTTTCCATATCTTCACAAACTAGAATTTTCGAGGGTTAGTAAATACAGCTTTTGGTTCGTTCCCAGAGAAAAGCAAACTCCACGGCAGAAGAAAGTGTTTCTGTGCCCCCTGCTGGTCAACCAGAGACTCGGGAGCAATGGCTTAAACTTGATTTCGACCTGGCTGGGCTGGAATTCTGGGGAGCCTGCATTAGGGGCCCCAGCAGCACCCCCAAGCTGGGCGAAGCTCATGGGGCAGTGCCTGCAACGCTGCCAGTGGCCGCGGTGTCATGAGAGTCCCGTCACCTCTGCTCTGCTCAGTCATGCGTGTGGTCAGTCGGGGGCTCTCCTGGGCCTGCTGAGCCTCATGAGGTCTTCCTGGGACTGGGGGCCACTGCCGGAGACGGGAGCTCTCCAGGCAAACTGGGCACCCCCCCCCCCGGTGTAATCTTTTAATTGCTTCTCCCTTTAGCTGACACCGCGTGGAACTCGGATCATCAATCTGCAGGTTAGAAGAACAACTACATTCTCTCAGGAGATGTTACAGCTCATAAAAAATGTAGAGGGGATGCTCTTTGCTGTGAGTTTTGATTTTTAACTCGTGCCCTGCCATGTGGCAGAGGGTGTCGAGCCAGGGATGTGGGAGAGGGGGCAGAGGTGGCAAGGAGTGACTGTCACCACTCTGGGAAAATGCCCAGAGAAGGGGGCAGGACGTGGCCACATAACTCAGCGGGGCGCCCCGCTTCAGAACCGGGAGACTCTGCCTTGCGGATGAAAAGCTGTGAGCTTCCGAAGGCTCTCAGCAAACTGTCTCCGTGGGCCATCCCAGTGTGACCGGAGCCCTGGGCTCGGCTCCGGGTGGGTTGGGAAAGGAGGAAGAGAGGCAGCCCCTGCCACAGAGCACTCATGGCTGCAGCAGAGTGCCTTGCTGGTGGCGCCCCTCCCGGCCCTGGAGACAGTGCCCCTATCTCAGCTCACAGACTCACCCAGAAGAAAATGAGCAAAAGGGACTTCAAATTCTATTATGGCATCATAGAAATTATTCCTTAAAGGATCCAGGGTGACATGTTTAGGCTCCTCCGTCCCACATTCTGAGGCTCTGCTATAAATTCGGCCACTCGGCAACTTAACTGGCCTCTGCGTGCTGTGTAAAAATGTCAGGCTCTAAGTACCCCTTTCCCTAGAGGGACGCGAGGGAGCGCGGAAGGATGGATGTGGAGAGGCACTTTGCAATTTATCCACGTGGGTTCTGGTCAGTCTCTTTTCCTGCCATGCTCCAATGCCAGTAGCCTGGGCCCCTGGTCAATCCTGGGGAGAAGGGACGGCCCAGCACGGCCAGCACAGCAGATTGCAGGGTCCTCTAGTCGCGCCCTATGGCGCAACTCCCAGGGGCCGCTGTTTCCATGGACCAAGGTGGAGTGTGTCTGCCTGTGCTGGACAAAGGGGAAATGGCGTCAGCTCTGAATCCACGGGACCTGGTTCCCGGTAGGCGCTAAGCCAGCATCAGCGGTGGAAGGAATGAACACAAAGGGGCGGAGAAGAAACCACCTTGTGTTGGGTGACCAGAGTCCTGACGTTGTATGATTTAAAACTGAGCCTCCCTGCAATGTATCCAATTATGCTGAATACCATAAAAATGGAACTTGGGCCTCCAGAGAGGATTTTAGAAGCTCCTGTGTTATCTTTCTTCTCCTCTTCTCCCTGCTGCTCTATTTTCTTTACTCCTTTCCTGTTATGGATCGGAGAGGTGATCCTCTTAAGTCTGGATTTATGTCTGCATGCTGGGGTGCAGACTCGGCTCTGGCACGCTAACACGTGCTCAGACACACGCGTTCACCCAAGATTAAAGGTAGCCCTCCTGGCAGGGGGGAAGGAGCTGGCAGAGATGCAAGAGGTGACGGCAGGAGGAAGCCCTGAACACCTGCCAGGGACACGCTCTTCGGTGCACTCCGGGCCCTGAGCGTAATGCGTATTTTGTGAAACTAGTCTCAACTGATATGTGGCTCTGGTTATACCAACGGCTTTCCAGAATGAATGCCCTAGACTAGGCAAGGCGGAAGCTGAGCCAGTAGGTGCTCCTGGGACTCTCACAATGACCAGGACCCTGTGGTCATTCTTCAAACTCCCTGTAACAGTGCAGGCAGCAGAAGGTCATAAGACTACTTGTGGGCTGAGAGTTAGGTAAGGGGGGCCTTGATACCACTTCATCTTGGGGACCCAGGGGGACAGGGGGACATGGGAAGGATGCACAGGTGTGCCTCATAGGGCCCATGCTGGGGTGGAACCTGGGACTGAACTGGCCACACCGAGAGGCCACATGTGTACATCATGCTGGCCACAGAGGGGCATAGCCTGGGAGGCTGGTCTGAGCACCACTCCAGTGAAGGGTATTAGATGTTAAATCTTCTGTTACAAATACTTCATAAGGAATTGAAGCTCTGAGCTGTGTTTGAATGTGCTTCGGCATAAGGAAAGAACACATGGGTCATAACCAAAACGAAGATGCTGGGCCTTATCCGGCTTACAGTGGACATGTGGATGCCCAGAAGGGCGTGGGTAAGTGCAGTTAGTTGGCATCCACACTCCCCCCAGGACTTTGTGGCCTGAGAGAGTCCTGCCACCACCGCTCTGCTCATACCGTCTTCCAGCTTGGAATGTTCTCCCCGCTCTTTGTCTATTGACATCTGTGTGTTCTTCAAAGTCCAGCTATGGCTTGTCTACTGCCGCTTACATTGATTCCTCCCTCCCATAAATACTTCCAAAATAGTTTTAGAGTTTACACTCATTTATGGACATTTAGTGATTTAATCATTTCTTGTGTTTTTTCATCAAGAACCTACAAGGTTGTTGCAGGCAAAGGTCATGCATCCTGACTTGCACCCCTCAGCAGACTCTCGGGGGGCTTAAAACAGCATAGATGTGGCATAAATATCACTTGATTGATGTGTGGGTTCGAAATCGTCTCTAACTTCAAATTAATAACAAGGATTTTGAACATTAACATTGGAGGGGGCAGTCCTTTGCCCGTTGGTATATGCTCTGACTTTTTTTTTTTTTTTTTTTTTTTGAGACAGAGTCTTGCTTTGTTGCCCAGGCTAGAGTGAGTGCCGTAGTGTCAGCCTAGCTCACAGCAACCTCAGACTCCTGGGCTCAAGCAATCCTTCTGCCTCAGCCTCCCAAGTAGCTGGGACTACAGGCATGCACCACCATGCCCGGCTAATTTTTTATATATATATATTTTTTTAGTTGTCCAGCTAATTTCTTTCTATTTTTTTAGTAGAGACGGGGTCTCGCTCTTGCTCAGGCTCGTCTCGAACTCCTGAGCTCAAACGATCCGCCCGCCTCGGCCTCCCAGAGTGCTAGGATTCCAGGCGCGAGCCACCGTGCCCGGCCTATGCTCTGACTTTCTAAAGTCAAAAAACATTTAAAAGTTATTAAAACCCTTTTAAAGAAAACAGCACTAGAAGATGGGAATTAACCTGATATAAAAAAGGGAACATTGTGCAAAGAAAAAAGAGGGAGAGAGAGCTCCGTCTTACCCATTAAGAAGTCACCAGTTTGCTAAAATCACTAAGAGGGCTTAGATAAATCATGTTTTCCATGGGTCCCTGATTGTTCAAATAATACGATAAGAGGCTGAATAAACAAGTCCCCAAATCTTTCACGACCAAGGGGCCTTTTCCTTTTAATGTACGCTCTTTTCTTCTTCTCACATTGGATACCATGTTTTGAATGTTTTATTTTTTTCTCCTATCAAATGGTAATTATTAATGCATTTCCCTCATAAAGTATTAGTTATAGATCAATAGAAACAATCAGATGTTCTCACTGGCATCAGATGATCAGAGTAACCACTACATGGAGTGGATAGAATTCTCTCAAAATGGAAGAGGTATATTTTAATTAGCTCATCCAGTCTCCAGTTATTGAGTGATATTTACTTTGGCTCTTTGAAATTCTGAAATGTGCTTGTTAATTCCTCTCTCTTCTTTTTAGCTCAAGACCCCAGACTGGAAGATTTGGAGGAGAGAACCTCTGAGCTGCCCTGCCCCTGCCCTGAAGTTCCATGATTCTATGGTTGTTCCCAACGGATGGTATCGTCAAATCCATCTGTTTAATTATTATTCAAGACTTGTTCCCAATTAGTTGAACAAATGTCATCTGGCCTTGAACTAAAAAATGCTAGTGTTGGTAGGTGCTATTATGGTGGTAACAAGTTGCATATTTTAATTTGCTCTTCTCCCTTTCAACCTTAGATTAGCTGGCATTTGAATTTGAACCCTGATAATGTTTTATTGAGAAATGGAGAGACAGACAGGTGGAGAGACAGATTATGCAAATGTCTTCACACGCATTCTGCACACAGCTCACACCTTGGAGAGATTTACCTGAGGTTTTCCGAACTGAACTCGGACTCCAGGAATCGTAGGAACTGGTCCCGCCCCACCTGGTCCTTCAGTATCTCGTCGAAAGAGAAGCCCCATCTTTTTACTCGCTGCTGGCTGGGCTCTTTGCTTTGGGGTCGGGGGAGAAGATTTAAAACATGGTCAATACCAGGGAAAAGCCTGTGTCATATTTTCTTCTGTGACTCAGATCCATTTTGCTACCACACACTGAAGGAAAATGTCTCATAGTTAAGGGACAGATTCTACAAAATCTGTGCAAATTCAAAATGTAGACTTTGTACACCAACAGTAACAAACAGTAAAAAAGTTCCTGTAAAGGAGGCGTGTGAAAGGGCAGTGTCCAGGGAGGGTCACCGGGGTGCCCAGTGGCTGCTGTCTACAGGGAGCAACAACAGCATCGATTGGGCCTCCCTGGACCATTCCTGTCAATTACAGGCCCAACTTTCGACTCCATCATTTGTTCACTTTTGCTATAACCAAGGAAGCTTTGTGAACCCAACCTTTCATCAAAGACATTGCCCCCCATCTCCCTCCCCTTCCTCCATCCATGGGGGAAGAAACTAGGGTCCTGTTTAGAGTCGAGTGAAGTACAACTGGTCAGAAATGCGTCAACTCACCCAGGATAAATCATATTTGCTTGTTTAGAGGCATAATGTTGCCTTCACATATTGATTTAACAACCACGTACAGCGCTTACAATGTGCTAGACGTTGTTCCAAGCATTTCACATCTGCTAGTACACTGAGTCCTCACAACTCCTCTAGGAGAAATGTACTAGTACTATTCCCATTTTCCAGGTAGGAAAACTGAGGCCTGGTGACAATGTGTCTAAGGACACACAGCTAGGAAGTGATAGAGTCAAGGATCAAATCTGGACCACCTGCCCCAGAGTGTAGCTCTTAACGCTGCTGTGCTGTGGGGCTCACCTTGGCTGCTGTCTCAGATGCAGACCAAAGAAGGGTTGCTGGTCTGATTCTTCTGGTGTTGGACTATGAGAACAGTTCCTTCAGCTTCTGTCTTTCCACTAAAGTTCACTCACTATATTTATTCCTCTGACCCTTCAAGCAGCAATAGGGTCCTAATTCACAAGTCACGTGTTATAACTCCTCCCTGTTCAAGGTGTGGCCTGTGACCAGAGCAGGATCACAGGCCCCCCACCCCCACCTGCTGAACTAGAACCTAGAGTCGAACAAGATCCCCGGGTGATTTATGTCCACGTTAACATTTGGGAAACATCGGTCTAACAATATTTAAAAATAGACATGTACTTTTTATTCTTTCTAACAGACAGCAAGTGAACAAAATCATGTTTCCTGTTATTATAGAGTTGACATATCTCAATATTTATCTTAGAAAATTACACTTAGTAAGAAGGGGAAGAGAGCTTGTGTGTTGGAAGGCTTGGAAAAGCAAATAACTCTCGACCAGCGCTGTCCAGGGAAACCTCCTGTGGCGATGGAAATATTCTATAACTGTGCGCTCCAATATGGGAGCCACTAGCCCCATGTGGCTTTTGAGCACTTCAAAGGTGGCTAGTGTGACTGAGGAACTGACTTTTAAAATTTATTCAATTTTAAATAATTAACACTTAAATTTAAATAGCCACATGGGGCTAGTGGCTACTGTATCAAGTACATAGCTCTAGACACAAACCATCCAAACCCAACTACTTCTGCACAGATAGACGAAATTAGCAACAGTGATATTTTCTAATTCCAAGGATGGTGACCAACAGACCTTGTGCTTGGGGATCAGGGAGTCCCTTGCTGTACAACTTTGCCTTTCCAGGCATAGCCCAATAGGGTCACGGTGGGAAACTAAGCCCATCAGATCAAAGAAAGATCTCTCCCGAAGCACCAGGCTGGGCCTTTTACAACAACTCATGAAGACAGATCCTGGATTTTCTCAAACATAAGCCACAGAACTAATCAAACTCAATAATTTTCCAGGGGACCAAAAATACCGTTTATGGAAAAGTCACCCTAGGGTGGAGGCTAGTGGCAAATTTAAGCCCCATGGAGCTGCAGTACATCATTTCTTTCTGCCAGGCTCAGGCTGTGACCTGGGATGGGCACAACCATCTGCTCTTTGCTGGCCAAGGGTTCAGGGCTCTGCAGGGGTAGTGCTGGTGGCGGCTGCACCCTGATCAAAGGCTGTGCCCAGAGAACCAGCTGGGGAAAGGCACTCAGTCTTTGTAGTGATGGCCTCATGGACGCATGCCCACACAGGTGCCACCGCCTTCTGGCACCCAAGCAGTGAACCACATTCACCCCACAAGATTCCTTGTGGGGGCAAGGGGGGAGAAGGATGATTTTGGGGTTAAGCCAGAAAGCTTGGAGTGTCACTATGGATGTAGAGTCAGAGGGAGGCCTAGGACAGAAGTCGGTAATATCTAGAAAGCTACAAGGTTACCCTTCAGCAGAAATAAGGGGGCCTGGAGAGACAGGATACCCTGGTGTACCAGCTTCTTAGGAGTGTCATCACAAAGTACTAGCAAACTGGGTGGCTTAAAACAGCAGAAATTTATTCTCTCACAGTTCTGGAGGCTACAAGTCCAAAATCAAGTCGGTGGCAGGGCCATGCTCTCTCAGAAGGCTTTAGGGGCGAATCTGTTCCATACTCTTGCTTCTGATGTTGCAGCAATACCTGGCATTCTTCAGCTTGTAGACACATCGCTATAGTCTCTTCTCTGCCCACACATAGCATCCTCCCTGTGTTTCTGTGTCTTCACACAGCATTTGTGCTTCGTTTGCCCGTGTCTCTATTTTCTCTTCTTATAAAGACACCAGTCATATTGGATTAGGGGCCCACCCTACTACAGGATGACCTCATCTTCACGAATTGCATCTGCAACAACTCTATTTCCAAATGGAATTTGGAGATTCTGAGGTTCTGGGAAGAACATGAATTTTGGGGCGATGCTATTCAACCATGTATACCTGGGTTTCCTCACCTATTCTTTATTCACAATCCTACTTCTACAACTGGATGCTCCACAACTTCTCCTTGTTTTCCTGGTACTATCTGGCCATTGGGATTCTTTCCTATTAAAAGCTTCTTGGATACAACTTCCCTCTACATATCTTTCTTGTATCACTGGGGTACTTCCAACGTCATCCACTGTAAGGTTCAAGAACAGACTTGAACATGTTGCTACCACTAAATGGTCTCTTGCGGTTATATAGTAATTCTGAAAATTAAAATATCTCTCAATATCGATCCCCAGGTAACTGGTGCAATAACTCTTCCTTGGCCAAACTCAAGCAAATAACCCACAGAACTCATAGTCCCTTTATTTATATCCATTGTGTAGAGATGCTTCCTTGTGATGTATTCTTTGTTATAGTTTTGTATCATCAATTGGGTTTTTAAGAGTTTATGTCATTGTCTTTCCAGCTGTCTTGGGAGCTCTTTGAGGACAGACACCTTGCCTCCTGTGTCTTTGTATTTGCCACAGTACTTTTCACATGGCAAGACACTAAAAGGATCAATAAAAAAATGTGCATGGTGATGCGGGTGATGTGTCCTTATCCCGGCACTGTTTTCTAATCACTAGCTGGCTGCCTTTTTCTAACTCTTACTTGTCCTCTGTGCCCACTGAATCTCACCAAATTCCTGGCTCCATCTGGCAGTCCAAGACAACATGTCGCAAAGACAGGTGGCTCTCCAAGGGAGTCTATCTTTCATCCCAGCTGATCTCCCAGCTAAAGAGCATGGAGGAAATCTCCCAAACTGAGAAAAAGAAAGCCACGTTCAGAGAAGCAACCATCTGTGAAAATGCTCATTTCTGCAGGACCCTCAGTGCTATGCATGGTGCAAGGAGCTGTCCTTACAGTGCTCCATTTAAATCTCAATATAAGTCAGGGAAGCAGATATCTGTACTTAAATTTCCATAGTTCAAAAGACATCAGATTGTTCAAGGCCACACAGCTGGTGAGTGTGGCAGTCTGGAACTGGAATCCAGGTCTGCCTGTCTCCAAAGGCTATTCTTTTTTCCATTTCACCACCCTGCTTTCTACTATATTCCCTCATTTGATGTCTAAACTAAGACTTTGGGAAAGATGTAAAACTGTCTTCAAAACCCTCCCTTTTTTTAAGAGTCAGGGTCTTGTTCTGTCTCCCAGGCTGGAGTTCAGTGGTGCAGTGATAGCTCTTGGCAACCTTGAACTCCTGGGCTCAAGCAATCCTCCCACATCAATCTTCTAAGTAGCTGGGACTACAGATGTGCACCACCATGCCCAGGTAGCTTTTTAAAAAAAATTTAAAAATTTTTTAAAGACAATGTCTCACTATGTTGCCCAGCCTGGTCTTGAACTCCTGGCCTTAAGCAATCCTCCTGCCTCAGCCTCCTAAATAGTTGGGATTGCAGGCATGAGTCACCATGCCCAGCCAAAATACTTTTGAGTTATGTTACAGACTGAATGTTTGTGTCCCCCTCCCATTCATATATTGAAGTCTTGGTCCCCAATGTGATATTAGGAGGTGGGGCCTTTGGTAAGTGATTAGAGCATGAATGGGATTAATGCCCTTACAAGGGGCTCCAGAGAGCTCTCTTGCCCCTCTGCCATGTGAGGACACAGTGAGAAGACAGCCTTCTATGAACCAGAAAGCAAGCCCTTACCAGACTCTGAATTTGCCAGCACCTTGATCTTGGCCTTCCCAGCCTCCAGAACTGTGAGAAATAAATTTCTGTCGTTTATAAGCCACACAGTCTGTGGTACTTTTGTTATAGCAGCCACGGAAATTGGTACCGGGAGTGGCATGCTGCTGTAACAAATACCTAAAAATGCGACAGTGGCTTTGGAACAGGGTAATAGAAGCTGGAATAGAAGCTGGAAGAGTTTTGAGACATATGCTGGAAAAAGCCTACATTGCTGTGACCAGGTCTTTACAGGTAATTCTGGTGAGGGCTCAGAAAGAAAAGAGGAGAGAGCTGTGCAGAAAGCCTCAATCTTTTTAGATAATACCTAAGTCATCCTGAATAGAATGTTGGTAGAAATATTCTGATGAAATTTCAGACAGAAATGAGGACTAGGTGATTGGAAATTGGAGGAAAGGTGACCCTTGTAATAAAGGGCAAAGAACTTGGCTGAATTGTGTTTGTGTTCTAGTGTTTTATGAAAAGTAGAACTTGTAAGTGATGAGATTGAATATTTAGCTGAGGAAATTTCTAAGCAATGGTTGAAGATGCAGCTTGGCTCCTCCTGACTACTTATAGCAATGTATAAGGAAAGAGGATGACTTAAAGGCAGAATTGTTAAGCAAAAAGGAACCAGAACCTAAAGATTTGGAAAATTCTTAGCCTATCCACATTGCAAAGAAAATGAGACCACTAATGGTGTGACCAAATGATCGTTTGATAAGGAGATTAGTATGGATTAGCAACCTTACCAGAAACCAGGAACTATTCTTCAGGAATGACCCTGAAGGTGATTCAGAGATCATTAGAGCTGCCACTCCCACCACAGGCCCAGAGTGCAAGGGCCACTCAGAGGGAAGGCAGAACAGTTTCAAAGGGTAGGGTCACCTCTCCAGTTCAGGTGGGCCAGGATGTTCCTGCCCAGTGCCTTGGGGATGGGGACCCCACAGAGAACTGTGATGCAGGAGCTACACCCAGCAGAACCATGGGGACTGGGCTGCCCAGCAGAGCTGTGGGCGTGGACCCCAGCCTGAGAAGAGACAGCTGCTGTGGGGCCATCCCGCCAAGGTGTGGGGGTGACATTACCACCAAAATGGGCCTGAAGGCAGAGCATCAGCCCAGGGAAGCCATGGGAGTACAACTCCAGCCCAGGAGAGCTGTGGAGGTAAGACTGCTGTCCCAGTGGGTCTGAGAGGCAGAGCACTGAGCCGAAGAGGATTATTCCAGAGCCTTAGGTTTACTGTAGTTTACTCTGTTACATTTGTGACTTCCTTGGGACATATTACCCCTTTCTTCTTTCTTATTTCTCTTTTTGTTGGAATGGAAATGTCCATCCTGTACCTCTCCCACCATTATAGTTAGGAAGCACATAACTTGTTTGGTTTCATAGGTTCACAGCTGGAGAGAAATTTGGCTCAGGATGAATCATACCTTGAGTACCATACATATCTGATTTAGATAATATTTAGATGAGACTTTGGACTTTAGAATTGACATTAGAACAAGTTAAGACTTTTGGGGCTGTTGGGATGGAGTGAATGTATTTTGCATGCAAGAGGACATGAATTTGGGGGAGCCTAGGGTACAACATTACGGTTTGAATGTTTGTGTCTCCCCAAATTCATATGTTGAGATTGTGATCCCCAATTGATGGTGTTAGGAGGTGGGTCAATTTGGAGGTGATTAGGTCAGGTGGAATGGGATTAGTATCCTTATAAAAGATATCCCACAGAGATTGCTTGCCTTTCTGCCATGTGAGGACACAGAAGACAGCCATCTGTGGACCAAGAAGTGGGTCCTTATGTAACACCAAATCTGCTGGCACCTTGATCTTGGACTTCCTAGCCTCCAGAACTCTGAGAAATAAATTTCTATTGTTTATAAGCCACACAGTCTATGGCATTTTTGTTACAATAGCCCAAGTTACAGAAAATTACAAAAGAAGGAGACAGTTCCTTAAAGATAAAATATACAAATGACCCCATCTCAGAGCCAAGGCTATTGAATAAATAATCACAATTTTACTTAACATCCCAGGAACAACCTGAGGGCCCTGAATGCTCCAATGGGGAATTGTCCAGTTATTTACTGCTGTGTAACAAACGATTCTCAAACCCAAGGGCTTAAAATAGCAATTTATCTTTCTCTCTCATTATTCTCTGGGTTAACTGAGCTCAACTGAGTGGTTGTCATTTGGGGTCTCTCTCCTGTAGTTGGATGGCAGCTGGAGGTGGGGTCACTTGAAGGTTTGACTGGGATCCAGGATGGCTCATCGCATGGCAGTTGATGCTGGGCGTTGGCCAGAGTGTCCACACATGGCCTCTCCAGTGCCTTGAATGTCTCATAGCATGGCAGATGGGATCCAAGAAGGAATGTCTCAAGAGCAAATGTTTCAAAGTACTAGGGTAGAAGCCACAGGGGTTCTGTATGACCTGTTCTCAGAATGTCCCTTCTGCCACACTCTATTGGTCAAGCAAGACACCAAGACCAGTCCAGATGGAAAGAGAGGGAGGTGTCCCCTCTTGATACAAGGAACAGCACAGGCATGCAGAGAGGGAAGGCACTGATGGGACATGTTTGGGGACCAACTACCACAGGAAAGGAGCTTGACTAATATCTTGGATGAATAGTTCTGCCAAACACACTGTGTATGGGCAGCTCAGGGACAATCTCTGCCTCTCAGCAGCTCAGGCTGGCTGGGAATAGATGCTGACGGCTAAGCAGGATAAGCCAGGTTCCTTGTAGCTCTGTTCATGTGCCTGACACCCAGCAGAGAGGAGACCTAAACTTAAGTCATGTGGAGAAAGCAAATCACAAACCACATTCTGTTGGCCACACCAGGGTTTCATCAGACTCCAGCACCTGGTTAATGGCACTCGCAGAAACACTTCCCATATGCCCCCCTGGGACCCTCTTCTAGTGGTGTTCAGATGACTGAATTCTCTTCAGTTGTGATCTGGCAACTTTTGGCTGATTTTTCCTCAATGGTAAGCCCTGGAAATCACTATTTTCCTTAATTAAACTTTTTTCTCAGAATTTACATTGTATGGAATTGAAGTGTAGCTTGTCCATCCTTTAAAACAGTAGCTTTTCATTCATTTCCCTCTGAATATACACTTTCTTATTCTTGGACTTCTGCGTCTAACAGTTTGCCCGAGAAGAAGAAAGGGTTAAAGCACGATTTTCTATTATTTATGCTACATCCTATGTCATCCTGCCCATTATTCTGTAAGTTGCTCTCAACATCCTCCACTGAGCTGTCTGGAACCTCCCTATGGCACAGACAGTGTAGTCTCCATCTTTGTAGGATCCAGACGTTGTCTGTGACGTCCTCTGCCCTGGCCATCATGGCGAGTTTGCCTGGGCTGCTTCAGCCAGCGCAGGGGAGCGTGAGCCCGGCTGGGATGGACATGAGTTCCTGAGTGAGTCCTGCTACATCACACACTGCCTCTGCTCTCCTACACACCTTCGCCCACCTTCACCAAAACCTCCTCACGTGAAGTACATGCGAGCATGGGAGGCTTTACTGGAATTTGAGGGTCTGGAGAAGGGGGTACATATTGCATCTCCTGGAAGGCCACAATTTAAAAATCACATACTCAACATTCCTGCTTTTGGAAAGTCCTTGGTTGCCTCAGTGCTGGGATTTCCCCGACCTTGCACAGCGACTAGTTTCTGTCACCTTCTGGCTCCTCTCCCGCACTTGCTCCTCAGGGCCCTTAGCTCTTCTCTCTCAGGAACAGAGATTTCATCTGTCTCGTTTTCTCAGCAGCACAGCACAACCCTCTCCCTTTGTTGTTCAAGTTTCTGCCAGTGGCCCTCCCCTTAGGGCCTTCCTTTCTGCCCCAAGTGGCTCAATGTCCCTTGCCAAGCAAGGAGGAATTCTGGCGCCAGGTGGTAAGATAGCATGTTTTATTTGCCGTGCAACATTTCTAGCCCGAGAGACTTTCTTGCTCTGAATACAGCGCACAGTAGGTTTCAGTACATATGTAATGAATGAAACTGAAACTGAGAAAAAAAATGACTTTTGGTTATTTTATTGGTCACCTTCAGCCTTTGTTTCACAGACAGAAACCATCCCTAGGCTAAAGTGTGATGTTGGCCCTGATCCCATACTCTGTTTTTGCTAACACCACTGCCAGCGTCTGAGTGCGTAGAAATGTTCTGTTGGGAGAAGAAGCGGGGCTTCATTTTCACTTGTATCTAAATAACTCGATCCTGCTTGTAGGTGCACAGAACACTGTAGCTGTCTTAGGTCAGGTGTGAAGATCAGAGTAGATGCCTGAACAGTAGGAGCAGAACTGGAGTATGAGGTGTAGGGGCAGGTAGCGCCCCCTTGGGGAAAAAGTGCTCAATAAGTTGGGATAAACCAACAGGCCAGGTGACTGCCATTTTTCTAAACTATTACATGCTTCTTTGCCGACTTTCAAGAACAAAAGAGGAAATTCATTTTATCATGGTGAATTAGGTTCACATGCTTACCTCCCCTCCTTTCCCAAATACCAATAAAATGATCAAATAAAGAATCACTTATCCATCCAGCCTCCTTCCAACCTCTATAGTGCCTACTGTATGCCATACAGGTCTAGGTGCTAAAATAGTTTTGAGTCCTATTTACAAAGTGAACAAGAGGGAGGAGGTGACTGAACCACTGGAGGGATGGCGTGGCCACTCTAGACTGGTGGTCACAGA
The DNA here is from genome assembly GCA_004363605.1 of Indri indri. Taxonomy (NCBI): domain Eukaryota; kingdom Metazoa; phylum Chordata; class Mammalia; order Primates; family Indriidae; genus Indri; species Indri indri. Next base: position 24 of record RJWJ010005202.1, on the reverse strand, counting down.
AAGTCTTTCTGAGGAAGGGACCCA